>JAYMSP010005139.1:0-14410 GCA_036897095.1 Plantago elongata | reverse complement strand
TATATATATATATATATATATATATATATATAATGTTTATTTGTGATGTAATTAAAGCTAATGTGGCATCACATTTCCATATATACGGCTGCTTTTGCAGAGCCTATTAAAGGCTATTTTTGTAGGTTTTGTATTTGCATAAGGTCAGTTATAAAAAGTAAAGGGTTGCCACCGTTTTCTTGTCCGACATCGTACTAGATAGTAACTTTCTCCTTTACATTTTTACTCTTTTTATTGTATTGTAACATACATATAAAATGTACCTTATATGCCTAAATAATTACAAGCTATTTGACATGAATTTCAATTGAAGAAATTCTAACTTAGATATAATTTATGATACCTACTTTTAATCGTATAGAATATTATATATGTATGATATCACCGGCTCGAAATGGCTTAATTCGGGTGAACCAGTCCGACCCCGGTTTGACCTCTTTTTAATGGTGAACGCTCAAACTTTCGGCCCGACTTTTAGAACATAGAATTTGAATATCAAATAGCTAGTAAATGTTGTGTGCAAGAAGGGTGGAAGACAATCCATATGAATGATGGCAAAGAAAAATTCATTCAAGAACTGAAATAGTTACCCGGTGCAGCTTCCCGCAAAACAAAACAAACAACGAAATGAAATCAAGAGTATACTTTCTTATTAACGAAAAAAATAATACGTATATGTCCGTCAAAACGATCACCAACTATAGTGGTTTTAAGAAACAAGCCAGTTTAAATAAAACTAAGGATGGACTTGCACAGTTGCACTGCATTATAAACATGGAGGCCCATCAAGAACTAGAGTGGCAAGGCTTAAAATGAGACCATAAGCTAGGTTGGGCCTTAACAAAAATTGTGTGAAATTATTATACTGGTCTCTTATAATTTATATACTATGACAAGATGAATTTAGAAAGGATGTTAACTAATTAGTAAGAATATTATATTCGCCTGACTACTGATCAATCAAGACTCAGCTATCTGGCTCAATGTAGTTGTACATTGGCTACTTTTTCGAGTGATTTATTATACCACTATACCAGCACATGTCATTTCTTATATAATTCGTACTTGAAATGGCGACCCATCAAATTGCTCCATACCACAATTTTGGAGTTCTTATAGATAGATTCCCAAATAAAAGATAGTAAACCTTATCGATGTAAATATTCTCAATTCATTTTGAACTCTTTAAGACTTAGGGTCGCTATCACCCCCTCTTTAACTGGCGTCACACCATGCAGAAACCAACCAACCACACTCCTTTGTGGGGAAGGGGTGCACCCCACTCTGATACCATTTGTAGCCAGTATGACCTTAGTTGATTTCGATCCAAAACATTTTGGATTGACACGTTTACTCATTCTGCTATCCAGATGCTACAATGACCTTATTGTAAATATGTCTTTTTTGGCCCACTCTGCCATCATTCATGAGCGCACCAAAAACTTACTAATGTATTACTCATCCTAAGATTGTTTCACATCGAACACGCTTAACATTAAAGTTTTATGAACAAATTATCGTAAAGAAAGGTGGAAAAGTACGTGGAATATAGTGAAAAAAAATCCAAAAGTTAATTCTGTTCAAATGATTTGTATCCATAAAACATGTTCGTCAGTTTGCATTTAGAGGATTAAAATATGATCATCAAGAACACAATTTTTCCTCATTCATTATTGCGCATTTGATAATCTAAAATATTTTAATAATCTAGAAGCTTATATTTACATCATGTTGATAATTTTGGTATTTTAAATTATATCACTTTTGTCAATTGAAAGTTGATAATATTGATATTTCGATCTTTTGAATTTTGAATATGTAAGCTTCTAAATATAAGTAAAAGGTGTTTCAAATAATACCACTTTCGTTGATTTAAAGTTGATAATACTAATATTTCAATCTTTTGAATTTGTAAACTTCTAATACTAAAAGAAAGGTTAATGAATAATAAGAGATACACGAGGACTCGCCGAAGTCACCCTTGGAAGTGGTGGAGTTCACTCACAAGTTCCTGGCTCAGAGAAAGGAGATTTTGGACAACCATTTAATTGGACGGAAAACTGCTAGAAGAGTATTGGGCGGAACTGGCAGTCGGGTAAATGAGGAGGAGCAAGACACTCGACTAGCTGACTCCATGACTCCATTGCTGATTGAAGGGTGGGTTCATATTAATGTGGATGCCGCATTTTCTTTCGATGGACTTCGAGTGGGTACAGGATTTGGAGTATGGATGCACGATGAACTTTTTGCCCGATGACAAGAGGTGGTAAATCATCTCTTAGCCCCTCAGAGTGCCGATGCCTATGCCATACGTGCGGCGGTTCATTGGACTATCCTACAGGGGTGTGAGCGAGTGCAACTTTATTCAGATTGTCTCTCTTTAATTAATTCTTCTAAGTGTTTAGATTTAATTTTCCACTAGTAGGTCCTATTTTGTCAGACATTAAGACTCTTGCTAGCTCTTTTATTTCGTTTAGCCTAGATTTCATCCCGCGTGATGAGAACTTACTAGCACATAAGCTAGCTTGTCGTGGTATTAGGTAGTTTCATACCTTTCTTTCATGTATGGACTTCATTACTTCTTTGGATATTAATACATGGTATTTTAACCTAAAAAAATAAAAGTAATAAGAGATGATTTTTTCTCAATCAAATCATTAATCAAGGGAGTGAAATGCAATATACATAAGCCTGGGAAGGTACAACACGACAATGCAGAAGAAGAGATCGACTTAAAAGAGCTACTTATGAGTACAACACCACGCCACCAGATTTGGCCTGAGAGAGAGTTTCGAAACCCTCTTCATCTCCAAATCCCATCTCCCCAATCTCGCTTTCTGTTTCCGATCTGAATACAGATCTTATTCTTTCTGATTCAATATTTTTTCAATTTTCGAATCGATTTTTATATACATAGGTTTAGCGGTCGAAGAAATGTCGAAGAAGAAGGTCACGAGGCCCGCTATGAGTCTCAAGGACTTCCATGGCGGTTCGATTCCTGCCGATTTTCATCTCCCTTCCGCTCCTGGCGTGTAAGTTTTTTTGTTTCATTGTAATTGAGTCGAGATTCGATTTGCTTTTTAGCTCGTTTTTATCTCAATTTGCAATTTTTCTCAAGTCAATATTTTAGGTTATAATTTATGGTGTAAAAGTACATAGAGTGTGTTCAGTGTTTTGTTATTGATTGACCTGGATCCGATCGATTTGTTTTCACTGCGTTATTGATGTGTCTATGTGATTGTGAAGTGTTTTGATATGTGTACTCTCATTCTAATTTAGTTCCGTAGAGTGATGTTGGTTATGTAATTTTGTGGATGCACATTTTGATATGTTTTGAATGACCTTTTGCACAGAATGGTGAGGCCGGTTGATCGAGGTGGGATGGAGCGGAGTTCCGTATGGGGAAATCCGATGGGGAGGTCTGATCATCGGTTGCGGCCAGCATCTGCTTCCTCAGCTAGAAACCTTGATGAGAAGACACCATTCTTGAATCAGAATACACATATTGGTCGTAATTTTGATGAGGATGAACGGAAGCCACTTGATGGGGGTTCAGGTCCTCGTCGAACTGTGAGTGATGATTTGTTTCATACTCCGCCAGCTCGTTCAGTGGGGCCCAGGACGGACAATGTCTCTGATTCTAGAGTTCGTAGTCAACCGGCTTCATTTACTGTATCTCAAGGTTCAAGTGGTAGCTCTTATGTGGGGATGCTTAATGATGTGCATCATGCGAGTTTGAATAATCAAAGTTCTGGTGGCGTGCGTGGTTATGGTTCAAGCTATCCAAATACAGGCGGCAGTGTGGGGCAGGCAGTGTCTGGTTCGTCTGCAAATGCATGGGGAGTGAGGAAGGAAACTGTGAGCATTAAAGAGCCTAGATCAGCTGCGTGGTCTGCTCCAGATGCTGCAACAAAGATGGTTCATGCTAGTGCGCTTGAGCAGGTGTCATCCGGCCGATGGAACTCAAGGCAAAGTGTTCCTCCTCTGAAAGATGCTGAAGTCCTTGGACATCCGGAACCTGATCAAGACCTCCTGCATAAAGCAAGCAACGTATACAGTAAGAGTAACTATGATAGGCTAGATTTGGTGTCTGAGACGGGTTATCGCAGTGTTCCATTGGTGCCACATACTGAAAGGAGCCTGACTCTTGATGATGGGATTCGTGGTGGTGGAAAAGAGATGCCAGCATATGAGCGGCTCAAGTCTCCTATTCGTATGGAGCCAAATGAGAGGAATTCTTCCGTTATTGGTAATGGGAGTCGCTCGCCTCGGCCTACTGGAAAACCTGGTGGGATGGAGTCAGTGCCTCAAGAATTAACAGAGCGGCCAAAGTTGAAATTGCTGCCAAGATCCAAACCACTCGGCACTGTAGAGGAGCAGGTTGGTGTTTATAAGCGAGTGTAGATTCTTAAGCTTAACCGTTATTTTTATTTAATATTTCACCTCTTATAGTCAATATAACATTTATTGCTATATTGACTGCAGGGATTTCAGCAATCAGGAGATCATATTCATGTGGAGGATAGCCGTGGACTGCATGAACCTGCGAATTTTGCACATTCTGCTTTAACTTCCCCAGTGACCATTGATCATGTAGAGCGCCCAAAATTGAACTTAAAGCCCCGTTCACCGTCTCGTGAGCAATTGGAAAGAAAGACTTCGAGCAGGTGAGTGAAACTTTTGATCAGTATTGTTTTGCAATTAATTCAGTTGTACTTGGCCAATTATTTTATCTGTTACACATAAACTAATGCTTTGAGATCTACTGTCACTTGCAACTTGTGACATGTTAGTAGTCCTAGAATTTTATCCAGTAATCTTTAGTCTTTTCCTTGTTGTCGTTATTAGCGGATGAATAGCCGACTTGGTGACACTGTGTTTTGATAGTTAATCAACTTCTTTTCTAGACCAAGTAGGCTTCATGGCGAGGAGACATGGGTGCTTTGGGTGGTTCCTCATAAAGTCCTTTTTGAATTCTTGGATAAGACTGGCTGTTCCAATACATCTGGAAAGACCACGTTTTGTGAATTGTGAACATCATTCTAAACCTTTTACCACCGCCCACAAAATAGTTTGGGAGTGTTTTTTCCAAATGTGTAGTAAAAACTGTTATCGTTATTATGCATGCCTAGTTATGCTGTTGATGCAGTTACTATAGTTTATGTAATCTAATGTGTAGCACACAGGAGCTTAGTTGTCATGCACATCATGTTATAGAGCATGATTAAATGGATCCTGTTTGCTAGTAAGCTTGCTTTACCAAGTTGCCGTCATTTCGTCTGCCAACGGAAGCTTGCATGATTATCTTTGATTTTCGCTTTCTGACCAAAAACATTTTGATTGTTCGTGCTCTTGTAGAGGTACAGTCTTTGGAGGAGCCCGCCCACGAGAACTGGTATGCTCTGTTCCTCTTGACAAACTTAAGGGAAATTGGTACTTTGCTTGAATAGTATTCGTTCTGCCCGTTCTTTCTGTGTGCAACTCCACTCTGCCTCTTTAAGGCTATTCAGTCTTCTTACTTGGCTCCTTTCTGTCTTCTCAGTCATTTCCCAAACACACACACACACACACAGAGCCACCGAGCAAATTTCATTCAGATTTGTGGCCTTTTTGTACTTCAATTGCCCAATTTTTAGTTAGGGTTTTGTTATTTTTATTGGCATTCACCCTGAAGATGATGATTGATGTTTTGTTGATTGAAGTTTCATCTTCTATGATTTGGTCTCTGATATGTACGACTTATTTATTCCATCGATACTTCTTTACCTGTTCTCTTTCTTTTAAAAAGGAAAATGGACACTATATTATGTATGACTTAATTATTTCATCGACTCTGATGTAGAGGAGACTTTTTGCTAGAATTTTGAAATCAAAGGGAATCTTGTGTCATAAATTCCTTGAGAGGGTGTTTGTTGATTTTCTATGTCAAAGGGTCCTTTATCCATTTATCTCCAATTCTCATAGTAATTTTCACTAGTCGGATACTTCCCCTTTGGGGTAAAACTCCAAAATTTACTGGAGTATGTGCGATGGTGGGACTCTTTCTTGTGATGTAATTTTGTTCTTTCTGCCACTTACAATGGGGCATTTTTCTTGTTTCAGGTCCTAAAGGGGCGTGGAGGTGAAGAATCTGCCGTTGTAAATTATGAGATTCAGTCTCCCTTGAGGTATGGATTTCCTTCTTGCCACTTGGACAATTAGGATGGAGTTATTTCCAGTTATATTACACAACCCTTGTTGGTATCTTCCTTCTCAAGCCTCTTATTTTTATGCTTGTTTACCACCTGAAGGAGCAAACAAGACACTCCAAAGGGTGAAACCTCCTTGCATGTCCCACCTGCTCGTTACTCTGAAAGAGCTGAAAACATCCATGGTGATCCAAGGACAACTAGATACACCAATAGACGAAATCAGCAACCAGATGTTGACAGAACAGAACCACTGAGGAGGAACATGCGAAACGACATTCGGAAAGATAACATTGAGAAACAGGTGAATGTACAGGAAAGGCCTCCCTCACCAGAAACATGGCGCAAACCAGTTGAAGAAGCCAAGCCAGTGTCTCCAGATGCCCCTCCATTGCGATACGGAAAAGCTGCATCTGCAGTTGAGCTTGCCCAGGCCTTCTCAAAATCTGTCCCTGGCTCGAAACTCGCTGATCGTTTTTCTGGTCCTGGAGGACTTCCTAACCGTGGTCAAATTCCATTTTCGCGACTGATGGGTCCTTCCTCGAGGCCTCAAATGAGTCAGATTAATGGTTACTAAAGTGAAAAGAAGGTCGAGGAATTTTAGGTGGGAGAATATCATTTGTGTTGATGCATCAAAATTTAGTTGATGAGTGGGGTGTCTGAAACCTTTAGCCAGTGGTAATGTTGATGAAACCAGACATAAATACTGAACTAGAAAATCGAAGCAAATCCAATTTATCTTTACATTGTGCCATTGTATTAGATTGATTTCTAATTGGAAGAAGGATGCTGCGTGAAAGAACTCATTTTTGGCAGATGGTTAATTTTTCAGCTCTGTGCCTGCTGCTTGTGATCTATACTTGCTACCCTTGCGAATGTGATATCATGTAAATTGGGAAACATAGACATGTCTATAGATTACGGGATCGATTTTTGGGCTGGCACACAACTAACGTCCATTTTAGTTGAGTCGATAATATGTTTTTGTATTTCACCGTACCATTTTAGCTGAGGTAATAGTTATTCTTTTAATTGAGTAAGAACATGAACATTTGACTGGAACAATAATTACGTATCTAATTGACCTATGCATTTGAATGATAGAAGGATATTCCTAATGTCATACTAATATTATGAATATTGAAAATGGCGCAGTGTGAAGTTTGTGTTTTAAACATCAATTGGTTTTGAATTAATCCCCAGTTCAGGACACCGGATCGGACTGTCGTCAGCTTCAGAGTTGTCGTTGAAGCAGCTATCAAATCCTTCCTTTACGTGAGAAAAATCATCCTGGAAACTTTCTTGATGTTTCAATGGCTCCTTTGTTCTTCTCGTAAGCCGGTCTAGTTCGGCTGCCACGTCTTTCATACTCGGCCTTTTCCGTGAATTCAGCTTCAAACATCTCTTGCAAAGATCTGCAACTGCATAAACTTCCAAATCCAGAGCTTCACTTGCAACAATCTTGTCAAGAATTTGAGGCAAACATTTCTCTTTCAGTGAGGTTCGGAAGCAAATAGCAAG
The DNA here is from genome assembly GCA_036897095.1 of Plantago elongata. Taxonomy (NCBI): domain Eukaryota; kingdom Viridiplantae; phylum Streptophyta; class Magnoliopsida; order Lamiales; family Plantaginaceae; genus Plantago; species Plantago elongata. Next base: position 6,701 of record JAYMSP010005139.1, on the reverse strand, counting down.
AGACTCTTCGTTCTCGATGGAAGAGATGGCCTTTCTTCCTGTCAGGAGTTCAGCAAGAACAACCCCAAATGCGTAGACATCGCTCTTTTCATTGAGTTGACCAGATCTGAAGTACTCGGGATCTAAGTAACCGAATGTGCCCCCTACCATAGTTGTCAGGTGAGTCTTCTCGACAGGTACTGATCTTGACAGTCCAAAATCTGATACTACTGCTCTATAGTTTTCGTCCAACAAGATGTTAGTCGACTTTATATCACCATGGAAGATTGCAGTTGAGGCATATGAGTGCAAATAAGCAAGTGCCCCTGCAATTTCTCCAGCAATACGAAGGCGATTTTCCCAAGAAATAACGGAGTCAGAAACCTCATGCAGATGGTAGTGAAGTGTACCATTAGACACATAATCATAGGCAAGCAGCGGAACTTCTGTCTCCAAACAACAGCCTAACAATCTGATTATATGCCTATGCTTTATTTGTGACAAAATGAAAACTTCATTTATGAACGCGTGTACTTGACTCCCATCAAGTATATTCGCAGCCTTTATAGCTGCTATGCTTCCATCTGATAACATTCCTTTGTAGACTGTGCCCTGTCCTCCTTTGCCAAGAATGCGATTCTCACTAAAGTTATCTGTCGCCCTCTTTAATTCCTCAATGGTAACAAGCTTCAGTTCATGTGGTGCAGTTCCCGAGCTTGAGGACATTTGTTGCTGTAGCAGTAAACCTCCGTTCTGTGTGAAGTATTTCTGCTTAAGTTTCCTCTCATTTATCCTCCTAATTCTCCGGTGAATCCAGAAACAAACAGCAACTAAAACAAGAAGAAGACCAATAGCCAAGCTAGTTCCTATATTCACAACAAATATGAACATTGAGTACATGCAACTCTAACGTCAACTTACAAAGAACGAGAAAGTGATGTGGATGTACCTAAAATAGGCAGAAGCAGTGACACGTGTGTTCCGACGCAGGAGTAGCTACCCACTGAGTTAACGCATCGGCTTCCATGAGGGCATCTGTTACCTTCCGGCGCTCTACACTCATCGATATCTGCAAATTAAGGAATCATCACATAACTAAGTTTATGTTTGCAAAAAGATTGGTGAAAATTGATTACAACTTATCTGTAGCAGAGTCACCCAGAAAAGCTGATTCTGATCAGATTATTCAAAGCTAGCTATTTATGTGATTCTGAGAACCAATATGATTGCTTCCTTACCTTTACAACCATCTGATATATAAGGATTTCCGGTATAGCCATTCATACACTGACATTGGTAACCTGTACCAAAACTGCTATTTCTACAATCTGTATTCGCTCCACAAGCATAACCCCCCCTTCCCCTTGCATCCTCACAACTTGTATTCCCAATTTTCCATTCCAAAATCAACGGAACATCATAACTCGAGTTGCATACGGACTTGTTGAAAGATTCAAACTCCATGTCTACAAAAGCCATATATCCACAAGGACTTTCAGCTCCAGAATCTGAGTGCTGATCATGATTCATGGTCTCAACCCATAATGTCAAATTTGTAGCATACCTCACTAAACTTGTCTCACAGCAGCCAAAATCGGAGCAAGCTGAGAGGCCTGCAGGTGGTACTTCTGTGTGGTTGCAGACGGATGCACATGCTCCAAGGAACTCCCCGTTAAAACCACCAAGGAGGTAAGCATTCACATCACACCCTGTCGTAATAAACTTATTTCTACCAGTTGACACCCTGAAATGATCATCTACGAAGGAAACATTCAAAGGAAATGTGGACACGGTTTGTCCAGATGATCTGTTCAGATGAAAAGGTTGAACCTCAATGCCTGTTACTCGAACAAAGTGATCTGGAATGGAGATTAAGTTCGTATCCCGTCGTAACTGAGGTAGGTAAGCAGAATTAGTTGATGCATTGCAGGTAACTTCAAATGCTTCGTGGAGGTAGCAGCCTCTTTGTAGGCCAAAAGGATACGGAATATCAATGTTGCCACATCTTGTGTCGCAGCCTGACAATCCTATATTTGCTGTTGCTTCTTGGAGTTGAGAGATTATCAGACTGGAATAGTGAAAGATATGATAAGCTAGCAAAACACGGTATCTTACCATCTTCTTGACTCAACTTGGCATACCTATATAAGATACAGACATGTAACATTGTCCAGTGAGCTTTTATATATCTAAAATTCATAAACTGCATGATACTCATGCTGTTACTTTGAAATGATACTTGTATAAGGAACTGGAATATACCTGGCAGGATATACACTGAACCGGTAGAGTGGATATGAATGCGGCGAATCGTCAAGTTATACAAGATTTGTGATTTCAGGGAAGTGTAGAGGATGAAGAAAGTATGAATTACAATTACTACATATGGATCTTGGATGCAGATAGTCTGATACTGCTGGATTATTACTCTGTAAGAGGTCACTTATACAGCCTCTCTACTGTCATTTAATTACAACCAAATGCCCAACTTTACTCAAATTATAATGACACCCATTCCCGCATCCAAAAGAACTATTTTCGAAAACACGTCCACTCCCATTGTTCTCACAGTTATTGAAATCCAGATGTTACATGAGAATTATGGGAGTGGATGTATATATGTACGTGATGCATATGTTTACTTTTTGGAGTCACAAGTCATGTACCATTTTCAAACAGTGACATTAGTTCTTGAAAAATTAGTGAATGACGATATGACTTTTAATTGAGTTCCTATTGTGGAGTACATGGGCTCAGAATATTTGGACCGGAGCTGGTCCAAACCCGCCAATTTCTGAGATTTTAACCTTGAGCTAAACAAAAAAAAATAAAAATCAATAGTTTTGCTAAATTTTTGGTAGAATCCATAAGCGAAGCCTATGCTTGAAATAACTTTGTATTTCAACTGAAGATACAAAGTATATGAAAATTATGTCATCACTGAACCAGAACTGTCATCTCTTATTACATCAATATGCCAACTATCTCAATTTCCTCGAACACACCTCTTTTCGACCGCCACCAGTACACTCTTGCACGATCTACGAATTATGGATGTACGTCTGCGCTCTTAATCATCAGTCCATGAAAACAATAGTCTCATTTTACTGCTACAAAGTAGTCCAACCTTATCACCCTTCCAGAACATGTATAAGAAAACTTCCAGAACAAACTCAGTACTATTTTGACAAAGTTATGACCTAAGCTTTTACCAACACATTTGACCGGATTGATTTCTTGCTCGTGATCAACCCCATTGTACAACAAAATATATATGCATTCGTTTTTCTTCTACTTCAAGATGGGCCTCTCAAGGTTCATGGCAAATAGCGTAAATGATCATTATCACTCAAGTTGAAATGTGAAGCATATTAAAATGGAAAACAAACATACCTGGTATAATATACCGCTCTTAGAGACAACGCAATTGCCAGCTTCTATGAACCTAGCAGTCTGCATATTAAACAGATCAAGCACAAGGAACTAACCGGATATATGTTCAGGAATGTCTATACACAGAGCCTATGTATCTTCGTCCAGTATAATCCTCAAACCTAGCAGTCTGAATAGTAAACAGAAGCACGGGAACGAGATCATAGTCGGATACATGTTCAGGAAAACAGAGCCTATGCATCTTTGTCCAGTATTATCTTCAACATTCTACACGGCAGTCAATTTATTGTCGACACATCCATTGCATCAATGTACAATTTCATATTACTTTCTACAACCGTTGGACATTTTAGCGAATACGTAGCACCTTTGCATTTTCTGAAAGCAATAATTCATGAATCAATGCCACTTTATTAAATTGAGTGGTATGGAAGAAAGAATCGTATTGGCTATAGAACTGATGAAAATACGGGACAGCTTCAGAAACTACAAAAAGCAGAACATAGAAATATCTAATACTAATTCTCAATGGCATTTCATCAAACACAACCAAGGCAGGCAATGAGCCGAAGGTGGGTGATCATTAAGGATCAAATTACATCTTTTAAACTGAAATAGACGGTTTAAAAGGGTACGAATTTTAACTTGTGATTGAGTTTGGTGATTATGAGATTGAATTGAGCTGATCAACACGAGTTATCAGTTTGATAAGAAGCAATCGCCGGCACCAAGCCGCCGATAGATGATGCAGTAAAAGAATTTGAGACGAAGTGGTTAATAATAGATTACCTAGACAATCTTATTAGATTGCAAAATTAAGTATGATAATTGTGGTTGATTTTTAAGTAAAAAAGTTTTCTTACATTGGCTCTTTACCAACGAGTGCAATTTGCTCTTTTGAATATAGTGCAGCCGGGGTATAAATATCATTGTAATTTGAATTCCTTTTCATTTATTACAAGTAAATATTATAATTAGACACGATTCATATATAATATAAGATAAATGTCGATCTCAAGTTCTCAACCAGTGAAAACACTATAACACACTGCATATCTTCTCTCTAGAATGCTCTCTCTCAACAATTCCTCTCAAATGAGGGCGTTCGTTCTCTGGCTGGAGTTTGGGTCCTCTCGATTGAGAGTTTTTGATCTTTTACCTCCCTTGTTTTCTTTTCATCATCTCCAAATATGGGTGAGATTTAACTATATATGTTGTGTGTTTAGGACAGGCCCACAATACTCTAAAATTGAGTTGATCTTATATCTATGCTTTTATGTTACCCTTTTGTTATTGTCCATTTTGCAATCCTTTTCTCACAACTAATATATCTCAACCCTCTATGGCGTTAGGGTGTGTGTTCTACTTTTCTCTACAGAGTAAATTGATACGTCCTGTTGGTGCTACGTGCTCCACGCTCTTTACTATTTGTACTACCATGCTGATTGTCAACGATTATTCTCTATGGATTCCGATACTGAATTTGGTTTGGAGGTTGCGTTTTAATTAACACTGGATGAGGATGTGAGTGTCCAGGTCCGGACGATTTATGGAATAGTGGTAATATGGATTGCAGTCAGGTTTTGGTTGGTCGGTGTTTATCACCGAAAGGCGATTCATCTGGAATCGCTTGAGCGGACTCTGTTAGCTAGTTGGAGTCTAGCTCGTGGTGTGCTGTGTTTCAGAGCATTGGAGACGATAAATTTATCTTCAAATTTGGGAACACATTGGAGATGAAACGGGTTATGTGGAAAAGCCCGTGGTCTTTTGATCAAAATTTGGTGATTTTACGCACTGTTCCTGTTGGTGAGGTTCTGGAGAATGTCGATCTGGATATTTGTGATTTTACGGTGAAAGTCAGGGGTATGCCCTTCTCGTTTATACATGCAAGGATGGCTTAGTTTATTGGTAATGCAATTCGCAAGTTTAAGCGATATGATCCGGAGCCTCATTCCGGTAGCAATGGTTCGATTCTTTGTGTTCAGGTGACAATGAATATTTTGAAGCCCCTTTTGCGCGTTCTTAGTATCCAAGGTCCAAATAATTGGAGGTTGCAACTTACGTTGGGTTATGAGCGGCTTCCAAACTTTGTTATTACTATGGTCGATTGGGACATTTAGTTAAAGATTGTACGTTCTGCATTGATCTTATTGACGAGAGTGGAAAGTTGGATGAATCGAAATTAGCCTATGGGGATTGGTTGCGTGTTCGTCCCATTACTACAAGCCTGACTGTCATTGGAGGACCATCAACACGACCACCACGTCAATTTATTGGTCGCTCAGTGGCTCCTCGAACCCAGCCATTCCAACTCAATTCGACTTCGGGAAAGGGCATTTTGGGTTCTGCCCCTTAAGTTTACCAACAGAATAGGAGTGGTTCTTTACTGAATACTGGAGCCACGATTCCTAATCCAAATTCTGGTGGCTCCGTGAAAATAGGTAACTCCTCAAAATCTCCTTTACTAACATTTGCCATTACTAACGATTCATCTACTCTTGATAATAATATCATTCATTCCCTTAGTAAAGAGCCATCCGTTTCCACATCTATTGTTCCCTTTGACCAAACTAGTCCATTGCCTACTATCTCTTCCACCAGCCTTATCTAGCCCATCCCATATTCCCCTTCTCTCATCCTTCTTATGGCCCATCATCTTATTGCACCAGTATCCTCACCTGCAGCCAACAATTCTGTTCTTCTAAGAAACGGGGTTGACCACCCAGTCCTGAAATCCGTGTGAAATCATGTGGTCTGAAATAGAGAGCCAATGCTCGTACCAGTAAGACGATACAAACTGTTATTGGAGAGTTTAAGAGAGCTAAGATTGTTCGTGACATTGTTCTAAGCTTACCAGAGGCGGGAGTTGCGCTATCCCAATGAGTTGTTTTTCGTGGAACTGTCAGGGATTGGGGAACCCTTGGACAGTTTGGGCTCTTGGCAATTATATTCGTCATTTTCCCCCAACCTAATCTTTCTTGTCGACACCCGTATGGATGAACGTGGGATTGATTCGGTAAAACAAAAATTCAATTTGTTTGGTTTAGGAGTAGCATCTTTTGGATATTTTTGCGGTTTAGCTTTTTTATGGGATAAGGAGTCTTGTTTTACGATCCAAAGTTTTTCAAAATACCATATTGACGCTAATGTGTGTTTGAGTGGTTAGTTTCATACTTGGCGTCTTACCAGGATTTATGGAGAACCGAATCATGAAAAACAAACGGTTACTTGGAATTTGTTTCGTCAACTTGGTGATATCTCTTGTAGAGATTGGATTTGCATGGGGGATTTTAATGAGGTTTTGACAAATAGTGAGAAGAAGGATGGTA
>JAYMSP010005138.1:0-14413 GCA_036897095.1 Plantago elongata | reverse complement strand
TTGCTATGTTCTTATGGAATGTTGTTATATAGTGTATTGAATTATTGGGAAATTTTAACTATTTTTAATAAAAAAATATTCTAGTTTAAATTGCATGGCAAAGAGTAAATTCTTGTAAATTAATGTCCGTCGAATTGAAAATGACTAATAAAACAAGAGTTTAGAAGTGAATCAAGAGTTTGTGCGAAAGTTGGTGGAGGAAGAGGTGGAATGGATTCAACAGTGGTTCACTACGTTGAAACAATGAACACGGACAAGAGTTTGTGCGAAACGTGTTGTGTGGCTGTGCATTTACGGGGTGCCTTTAGAACAATGGAATCAAGAGTTTTTCCAGAAAGCTGGGAGCATGGTGGGCAATTGCGTGGAGGTGCCTCAAGCTACGATTGAGCGAAGCGACTTGAGGAAGGGGCGGGTGAGGGTGGAGACTTCGTGCTTAGACTTAGTTCGGAGGAAGGTCTCGATTATGCAGGATGGAGAGAGGATCCCGGTGCAGATAGTTGAGGAATGCCAGTGTGTTGATCTATGGTGTGAAGAACAATGTAGAGGTCGGCATCAGGGCCGTAGGGGTTAAAGGGGTGAGCAATCAGAGTCGGAAGGATCTGACTTTTTTTCTGGACAGTCCTCGGATGATTGCTATGAAAGTGATGGAGTCAGCAGTTTGTGGGTTGGAGGAGGAACCAATGGTGGGTGGCATTTTGGAAGAGGAGGAACCAGTTGTGGGTGATGATGTGGGAGAGGAGGGGATCACGGGTAATGATGTTGCATCGGAAGAGGTGGGGCTGAATGGTGGTGCAAAGGGACGGGGCAGCTGCAGGGGAGTACGGATGAGCATCAGAGGTGTTCGGAAGGTTTGGGGCAGCACGAGCAGATTGGGGAAGGGGAGCAGATTGTGGTGGAGCAGACTACAACTAGTAATCTGTATGCTGAAGCTGATGATCGACCTGCACAAGGCGAACCGAATCAGATCCGTGTCGCTCTGTCTAATCATGCAGCGGAAGGGGATATGGAGAATGGCGAACACTTGGAACTCAGTCAAGAGGAGTCTGATCCATTGGTAAATGAAGAGGCGGAGGCAGACAAATGTGTAGCGGAGTCGAAGGTGAATAAGGAGGTTTCGGGGTCGGATTCTGACCTTTTCGCATTGGCTGATATTATTGTGAATCATACGGTGTCTCAGAGACGTATGCAGCCGGTAAGAAAAGGAAGAAAGAAATGCAGGGAGTGGGATGATTTTGTTATTGATTTGAGGGGTGAAGGGATAAGTCGAAAGGGGTAGCTCGAAGGAAACTCCAGAGGAGGCTGTGGAGACACAGATTGATGGGGGTATTTTTGTTTCGGATGAAGAAATTCGAGCTTGTAATATGCAAGTGAGGAGATCGTTTGAAAAGTAGGCGAGAGCAACTATCCGAGTGGGTACGGAATTGGGTTTGATTAGTGAAGCGGAGAGTGGGAGGGTTCAAGAGATTTTCGAGGCATGGGAGGGACAAGATAGAGGATCTGTGAGGGAATGTGTGATGCACCAAGGTGAAGGTAGTGTAAGTCGTGGATCATGATGATTTTAAGTTTCAATATTAGGGGTTTGGTTGGGCGATTAAAAAGAAGGAACTCCGGGATTTGGTTATGAAGGAGAAATTTGATTTTGCTTACATTCAAGAGATAAAAAAGATGTTTTTTTTGCGGAGGGATATTGAGAAACTTTGGGGTGGGAGCAATGTTGATTGGACTTTTAGTGGGGCTAATGGCGAATCCGGTTGTCTTTTAAGTATGGGGAATACAGATGTGTACGTGAAGGAGGAGCTTTGGGGTGAGGAAGGGGCTTTGGGTGTATGTGGTAAGTGGAGGGGAGTGGAGGTGGAGATAATTAATGTGTATGCTTCGTGTGTGGACAACAAGAATGAGGAGTTATTGACGATCTTAAAGGGGAAAATTACACACAAAACGAAGTGGAGAGGGTGTGTGTGGGGATTTAAATGCGGTGAGACGAAAGGAGAAGCGTAAAGGTTGTGCGGAGGAGGGTAGGAAACTAAGCATTCTAGCTTTCATTGTTGACTCCGAGTTGGTAGATTTGCCTTTATCAAGGAGAAAATTCACTTGGTTTAAGAGTAATGGTGGGTCGTGTAGCAGGTTGGATCATTTCTTTTTCGGAGGCACGGTTGGCTAAATTGCCGAAACTTGTCCAAGTGGGGTTGAAGTGGAGACTTTACGACCACGTAGCCATTATTCTTAAAGAGGAGGGTCGGGATTGGGGCCCGAAACCGTTTCACGTTATCAATAAATGGGTTAAGCACAAGAATTTTTTGAGAGTAGTAGAAGAATCATGGAGGAATGAGGGGATTGATGGTTGGGGTAGCTATGTTTTTTAAAGAAAAGTTGAAGCGTGTGAAAATAGCATTTAGACAATGGCACAAAGAGGAGTTCGATGATTTGGATAGAAGGATTAGTGAGGCAGAGGAGGTTATGGATTCTGCAGACCGTTCCTTCGAGGAAGAAGAGGAGTCGGAGCATGTATATAGCAGTGGAACTCAGTGGAGCAAAGAACAGACTGGCTTAGGCTCTATTTCGGCTGCTGAGCAGCCTGCTATTGGCCATGCAAGCCCGGATAGCGGCCCGATGGGCAACCTGCAATGGACTAAACAAGTCCGGTAAGAGGCCCAACTGCGTCCGGGCAGCAGGCTCCAGTGTCTGCATGCACATAATTTAGCTAGGAATAAGAAAAAGAAGCTAGTTTACTTTCTCACACAATCTGCTTGTATGAAAAATATATAGCCTTTGTTACTCACTCATGAATAGATGCTTCTCCAAGCTTCCAAATGCCATATATTCATAGACCAGCAACCTATGATCACCCTCGCAACAATAGCCGATCAACTTCACTAGATTTGAATGCCGAAGTTGCCCAAGATAGTTGACCTCTGCCTGTAAGTAAAGATCTTGACTGTGAGCAACTTTACTATATTTGTGGCACTTATCACATTGAAATGGGACAGCAAGTGTAATGATAGGAGTCTCGGCTATTTTTCCCGCCTATGTTCATGGTACCACCCTCAACAGCTGTTAGACTATTATAACGGATTAATTCCACACCTCTCTGCAACCTCGGACATTTCGATGATATGAAATTCTTTCAGCAGTTTTGTGGCAATAACAAAAGTTACCTCCTTTTCGCCTACACCAAAACACTAGAGGTATATTCATCAAATACTGATATGCAGCTGGGGAAGAAACTTGCATCTTTGTCATTGCCTTTATACAAAAATAATACATATGTAAGAATTTATGTATGTTACAACTAAAATGTAGAAAAGTTCAAGTATGAATAAGCTTCAAAGTTACCTTGTTGAAGCCTTAAAATGTGAAGGTTGTTGCAGCTTGCCAATATAGCCTTCTCAGTTCCACACCAGACCACCTAAGCTTGAAATTATCATAAATGTGCTTTGCACATTTCCTGTTTGTAACACTTGGTGCCAGTTCTTGAATGGCAGGTACAAATCCATGAATTTAAAAGCAGCAGAAAGCAGAAGCATATAAGTAATACAATTTTATGAATAATGGTTAATAATATAGACTGAGTGAGTGACTTATTACATTTTTCCTATCACCCATGAAGTGCCATGGCTTTTGATCATCAAAGGGACCTACAAAATTCTCAAGGCATTGAAGGAAGAATACCCAAGCCTCCTTGTTCTCAGTCTCAACTACAACATATGCAACTGGGAAGATTTCACAATCAACATAAGTGGTTACTGCACTGAGAATCACTCCTCCATATTTTCCCCTTAGATGGCAACCATCAAAGAACATGAATGGTGCACAACCTGTTTGAAATCCCCTCCTCAGACCATCTAATCCAACAAAAAATCTCAAGAAAAGTGGTGGTCTTTCTATTGGTTCTCCAATAAATTCATCTTCTTCATGTCCCCTACTTGCTTCAGTTTCCAACCCAACAAGGCTACCGGGGTTTGTCCTAAGCACCATTTCCCTGTACTTAGGTAGTAAAGTGAATGCATCTTTAGGATTTTCACCAAGTATAGCAATGGCCTTCTCTTTAGCCCTAAAATTCTCATGTATGGGATCTCTACTTTCAGCTCTCTTTAAATCCCACACAACTAGTTTCTTTGAAGTCAATGATGGATTGTCCCTCAACTCTTGAAGTATCTTACTTACCAACCAATTATAATCAGCTTCATGATAATCAATCTTCCTAACACACATATGCCCTCCATGATAGGTCTTGATCATGAAAGTTTTCTCATCATCCATAATTGTGGCATGCAACCTCCATTTTTGCATCCTTTTCCCTTGCATAGAACAATGTATCTAGTCTTGCAGTTCTTTTCTTTTTTCAGCTGGAAACCAACCTTCAACATATATTCTTTAGCTCTCAACCTTAGTTCACTAACACTGGAAAATGTGTCACCAACAATAAACTGTCTATCTACATCTTCATTGTGCACTACAAATTCATCTCCAATCCAATCCTTATCACTATATTCAGCTTCTTCTTGTGACTCATAGTTGATATCCACATCATCCATCTCTTCATAATTCACTCCATCATTCACACCCTCCTCATTAACTGTTGTTTCATCCTCAACTGCATCATCTCTATCATTCCCACCTTCCTCATTATTCCTTCCAGTCTCATTGTTCTCTTCCTCACTGTCCTCATCATCAGTATCTTCTATAGGGATCCTCACAAATCTAATCTCCTCATCCTGACTCTCATGTTGATACTGTGACTCAGGCTCTTGCACCTCCCAATCATGTATCAGATTTTCCATATCATCATCATCTTCAACCCAATCTTCTACCACTACATCATCAACTGCAGCAGAGGTACTACCAACATTGTCTTGGTTTGCAGTTTGTTCAAGATTATTAGTATGTGAACGACCCCCAATGGTTACGCTACCAACATTTAGGCATGATCGATCGACCAACTAAATTCTTTAAATTAGTTGGACATGTTTAATGATTCTTGCGATCATCTACACAGAGTAAGTTGAACCACTCTAGTTTGTTAGATCTGTTAGCATAGTTAATGTTATATAAGTTTAATCCATGTCAATAAGTGAAATGTATCAATAAACACAAACAATAGCTACAAAATTTTATCATTTGAGCAATCCAATGAAGTAATTAGAGCATTCAAATAATTTAAAATATGTTAAGATGCGTAATCTTAATAGGTAAATCCTAGAGGTTGGAGGGACACATGAAAATGAGTCGACAAGGACATGATGACTAAGAGATCACAAATAGGGATGACAATTTGAGCTATCGAATTGGACCGGACGCGAGCTCGGCCTGGTCAAGCCCGCTTTGACCATTCCATTAGGGCTTATGGGACATGATATTGTAGCTCATGGGACGGGCATGGGTCTAATTCCCATAAGCCCGGCCCGACATGTATACATTCATAGCATAATATATATTATATTTCTAGTATAATATATATTATATTTACATAATGTAAATACTTTTAAGTGTACTAATAAAAATAAGTATACTAATAAAAATAAGGAATTATCTCTAAATAATTCATATAAAATAATACTTATAATGAATATCTAGTATATTTGTATAAAAGTTTTACATTCAAGCGTTCATAACCAAGTAGCTTAATGGAAGATTCGAGAGTAGAAAAAGAAAAGCATTTACATTCTTTATATATATTGAGTTATTGACGGTTTAACCTTTTAATATAAAATATGTATATATATTGAAACAATATAAAATATTAGATATTATACAAAGAGTAGAGAATTAGAAGATGATGCAACAAAGACTTTTGATTTTTTTGTAAATGCACCAGATTAATATGTACATTTTATTCTTTGATCATTAAATATTTTACTTTATATATATTCAAGTCCGGCCGAAGCCCGGTACCGACTCATAGTGGACATGTGTCTGGGCCCAAGTCTCAGGACCGGTAAGGACATGAACCTGGGCCTATGGAAATATTGTCATACTCGGATGGGGCCTCAAGAAGCCCGGCCCATTTCCATACCTGATCATGGGGTCAAGATATATACTACAAAACAAAATTTAGAATTGGCAACCACCTTCAAAAAATAATTTTTGTTTTAAAATAATATGTTTACGATCCGTCAAATATCTCAATAGGGGAGAATAGTGGAGACTTTAGAATCCAATGGGATTTACTACAATTATTATACTATAATGCTTGAACTAGGTTGCCTAATCGATTCCAAATTAGCTATAATCGTTGTTATCTAAAGAATGACATGTATACATACAAATAAAAACTCTGTTAAGCTTGTATAACTGGACAAAACTTTTATGGTGAGTTCAAATAGTGAAAATCATGTATGAAAGTTCACAAGGCCGTTGAGTTACCAATAATAATCTTGAATTTGGCATTTCCTGTCCGGTCAATGCCAATTTAACCATACCCATAGGACCGTGTTAAATTAGACCGCATACCTCCGATATATATGTCTTAAAATTAATATAAATGCTATATTGGATGATTAAGTCCTTTGAGATACATAATTTATAACAAAAAAACATTAGGAGTTTTATAAAGTGATATCGGTTTGTTTAAAATATTATACATACTATACTTTAGAAGCTATATTATGTCTACCGCTAATACACGCCATTTTCTATACTTTATGATATTACATATGTTTTAATATAATTGATTTATGTATTAGCGAATTAGGTTAGATATACTATATGAAATATTAAAGTATATTTTATCATTTTAATGAAATCTTGCTATCTTAACTTAAAATATTGAAATGTCTTAAACTTTGACAATATATTACTCATATAATAATAAATGATCTTAACAAAATTATATAACAAAAATTATATAATTAAATTTTAATTATATGATTATATTAAACTACTAAAATTTTAATTTAAGAGATTACATTATGGTAAAAAAATTAAATAGTTGAACAAGTTATTAATAAAATTGAAAAAGTAATACATAAGTAATTAGTTTTAAATCTTAAAATGAATAGAAGAGAAATGATTTTGAATTTTGAATAATGAAAGGAATAAACAAGATGACTCTTTGACTTTTAAAATTATTTAATACATGTTGGTTTTTATGTTAAACTCAAGTTCAATATAAAGAAGAAATACAACACACCATTTAATTTTCATAAAGTGGAGGGAGCAAAGCATTTACGGATATTCTTTATGTACAAGACAAACAATGTTACAGCAATATAATCACAATGATGCTACGAAAGTAGCTGTACTCGTTATTTAGACTTTTAGAGTATCAATCTATGCAACAACATTTAGTTATAATGTTGTAGCAAGAACCATCGCGTGTCCTAGTATCGTCAACCAAATGCTACATCAAAACAAAAAAAACATTGCTGCAACATTGTCTACTGTGAATTGCAGGTCCGACCATGGCCACTTAAAAACATGGTGGATGTGAAATTTTTACGGATGCATCATCTAAACTCGTAAATAACTTATAGTGGATGTCTATTTTGGTGATTGTCGGATTTCGGTGGTGCTTGAGGTGGTTGCTGGATTTCGGTGTGCTTGAGTACTTGAGGTGGTCGATGAAATCCGTGTGCATGAGGTGGTTGCTGGATTTTGGTGTGCTTGAGTACTTGAGGTGGTCGCTGAAATCCGTGTGCATGAGGTGGTCGTCGAAATCCGATAAGTGGAGGAGGGTGGTCGCTGGATTCCGGTAAGTGGAGGAGGGTGGTTGACGAATTCCGGTCAGTGGAGGAGGTAGAAAATAATTTTGATTATGAATTGAAATAATTAATTTAAAATACTTAAACAATATTTAATAAAAAAGATGTATATTTTATTATATTACGACGTCGCACTACGTTATTATGCGATAGTGGGACACACCATCGCATTAATAATTAATCAACGGATGAGATTGAATTTAAATTTGATCTAATGATTAAAATGAATGTACTATTATTAGTACAATGCGACAATAATATTCTTAGCCATGCCCACAAGATAGAATTTTAAAAGTTGTGTTAAGGTCATGATTCGATAACAGATTTTACACAACTTAATTTATGTTGGTCAACTATATAATGATATTTTGGATTCAAATGCAATTATTAGAGTATCAGGGATTAATATGAGATTGTTGATACGGGAATATGTTCAATCCGTCATTTCGACGTCCCAAGGGTAAATTCTAAGACATCACGGTATTACAAGGACAAAGTTCCATGGATCGAGCCTTCGACCATCCGAGGTCAAGCTTGGTTAGAACGTACGAGAATATTGTTATATGGACGCCCGGATCGAAACCTTTACATCCGAGGAGAACTAGGTCCGGACCACTTTCACATGTGCATACATCCGGACCTAAAGAGAATCAAGTGTGGCAAATCATAACACGTCAATAGAGGTGGGCACAACCAGTTCTATACTTTGATCCGGAACCCTGGCTTCGGATGCCTCTACGAATAGGAATACTACGGTGTCCTCAAATATCCTACAATATGACTAATCTAGCCCTGAGGCCCAAAAAGCTATATGGGTTATGACAATTATATGATCCACGAGCTTAATTAAGCTCTACTGGCCCAACGCTTGGTGCAATCCAATAAGTCTAACCCAAGATGTGACGAATCTCTATAAATAGGGAGCACTGCTCAAGGTAAATGGGAGATGCTCACTTGATCTTCTCACTCTACTATAAGCTTTATACCTTCAATTATACAGAGTTGACATACAATCACTCTTGAGTAAAGTTTCCCATCCGGTTTGATCCAAGGCAAACCGGATCTAAAGGTTCTAACCCCCCCTTTCCAATCGTCTGTGCAGGTCCGGATCTAGAGCTTCGGGTGCAAGGAATGGAGTTCTCATAATCCGAGGACTTCCAAGAATCGAAGAGTTAGTTGGTTTTAGTAACATCCGAGGGTTGAGGCTTTTACCTCAACATAATTGGCACCGTCTGTGGGAAGCGAGCAAAACTCTAAGTCATTCAGGTTAACTATTCAATTCGGAATATATGGCCAGACCGAGGAAATCGACTCGGATAGCATCACCTTCAAGGGGAATTCCAGTAGGACGCCCTCGTGGTAGACCACCTACTCGGAAGACAGCAGCAACTCAGGCTACCATCTAAGCAAGGAGGAGCTAACCCAGTGATGGCCATACGACATCCACCTCGTCACGAGAGGCTCCTCCGGATCACACCGAGAGAGACCCGATGCCTCCGGCCCAATAGCCGCCTCCGTCAGGAGTGCATGGGCCACTAGTCGGGAGGAATTTCACTCTGCCGAACGGGACGGTCATCTCTCCTTATGAATTTGTTATGAATGACAATAAATTTGGCTTGCTACTAAATGTCATTCAAGGATGTTTAGGCTCGAACAATGTTCAGCCAACACCTCAGCAGCCCATTCCAGAATAAGCTGAGCCTGCACAATCGAGACACGAGAGAAGACCGATCAAGGAAAGATTTGGGGAAGTGATCCGAGACAATGACCTTCGTCATCTGATCAACCAGAGAACTAACTCCCGGGAGCATCAGGAAAAGAGTCCCGAAAGAGCTAGAGCCGAACCGGCCAGAACAAACCGGGTGACTTCTAATCCAAGGAACGCTGATGACTAATCTGGATCCGAAGACAGGAGAAAGACTTACCTCCGATCAGATCTACATCCGACAGAAAGCCTTAGAAACTGAAATGCCTAAGCTCAGCAAGATGGTCAAGCTCAGGAGAAGATGACCACAAGAGTTCCGAATCCTCTGAGTAACGCTATATGGAGAGGAAAAAACCTATCAAATGTACCATTCCGAACATGGAGCGATACTATGGGGATAGTTGTCCAGATGCCCATCTCACCCGATATGAATCTAAGATGGATACCAACGGATTGAACGACAATCTCAAGGCACTCAACTTCTCTACCACTCTCTTCGGGGAAGCAATGGACTGGTGGACCAGTCTACCGTCCGGATCCATAAAAACTTTTGATGATGTCTCTACACTCGAAAAGATTCCAGAAATTCAAGAGGAGAAAGAGATCCGTGGATCATCTAGCCGGAGTCATTCAATTCGAGACTGAGGATCTTCGGACCTTCTTGGATAGATTTAATTCGGAGGTCCAATAGGTGGAAGCGCACAATATAAAGGAACGGGTCCGTCACCTGTATGCTAACACCATCAATCATGATCTCCGAAAGAAGCTATCCAAAGATGAAATATTGAATGAAAGACAGTTAGAAGATATCTATGATCACGTCCTATACGGAGTTGAGTTCCAAAGAAATGTCCCCATCAGGGCCGGACAGAAGAAAGCCAAGGAACCTATTAGGCAAGAGGCCCCAAAAGCTTGGAAGTCATACTTGAGAAACGACACCGAGGGAAACAGGAATTCCGGTGAGAGCGAACTCCTCCTAGGAGGTATGCTGAGTACACTCGGTTGAATCGTCCGAGAAAAGAAATCTTATCTATTATGGTCGAGAAGAATTTAGACATCCAATGGCCTAGACCTTTCTTCAATAATAGGAAGGGTAAGGACGCTAGGGCTTATTGCACTTTTCACAGGCAAACCGGACACTCGACTGACAAATGTATCCAGCTCAAGACATAAATTGAAACGCTGATCCGAAGTGGACAGCTTAAAAAGTTGTACTCTAGGGAGGAACAGGTTCCGAGTGGAAGGAAAGAGAGGAGCCCGAGGCATAAATCCATAACACTTCTGCCACCACCTAAGAATACTCCACCTCCCAAAGCAAGAAGATACGAGGAGTATCCGGACGAGGGGGATTATGAGAACCTACCCTATAGCGGGGTTATTAATGCTATAGCCGGTGGTCCGAGCAGTGGAGACAGCCGCAATGCAAGGGAAAGAACCGCACAAGATATCCGTAATGGAGACCTAGTGAGAAACCCAGCACCTTTGAGGGGATCAAACACCATCTCTTTCGATGATAGTGAAATACCTCCCCCTACATTCGGGAGTGGAGATACCCGAACCCCCAATGTCCCGCTGGTAGTAGCTCTGGTGATCGCCACCTATAAAGTCAACAGAGTATTAGTGGACATTGGAAGCTCTTCGGATATCATATCCAAAAGGACCATAGACCAGATGAACTTGGGGGACATCGAGTACGGAAAAGTGAATACTTCTCTATCCGAATTCGGAGATGCGGTCGTCACGCCCATCAGAACAATCAAGCTGCATGTATTAATGGGTCCCTCTCCGAGGAGAATGACTCAAACAATATTGTTCTTCGTAGTGGACAAAGCATTCAACTACAATGTCATCTTCGGGTGACCAGGCCTCAATCAGTTCCGAGCAATCTCATCCCTATTCCACAATCGAATCAAATTTCCTACTCCTTCCGGAGTCGGAGAAGAATTGGGGAACAGACAAGAGGCTTGTGAATGCTACATCTTATCTACGAATATAGCTGCCAATCCGATACTTACCATATATAAAGGGCTAAGCATACCACAGCCTCCGAAAACTGAAATCGGAGTGGGATCTTTAGACCACAAGTTTCCTAAGTCTGTTCAGATTGAACAACACGAAACCATCAAAGAAATTCAGATTATTGAAGGAGATCCGGACAAAAAGACTAAGATAGGGACTGAAATGAATTTCGAGGTAGAGTTGAAGCTAATATCTTGTCTCCGAAAGAACTCTGACATCTTTGCTTGGAGTATGGATGATCTCAGAGGGATAGATCAGAGGGTAACTGTTCACCGTCTGAACATGGACCTTACGGTCAAACATATCCAACAAAAGTGGAGAATGTGTAATGACTTCACTCGACTCAACAAGTTTTGTCCGTAAGACCCCTATCTTTTACCTCGGATCGATCAACTGGTAGACTCTACATCCGAATGTGCCTTGTTAAGCTTCATGGATGCTTATCAAGGGTTCTACTAGATCCGAATGGAACAAGAGGATGTTCCAAAGACAACGTTCTTCGCAGCAACAGGAGTGTATTGCTTCAAGGTAATGCCTTCGGACTCAAGAATGTCGGAGCTACATATCAGAGACTCGTAAACAAAATGTTCAAAGAAGAGCTCGGGAAAACTATGGAGGTTTACGTGGATGATATGTTGGTCAAAAGCAAAACCGAAGAAAGTCACATCGAGCATTTGGAGAACTGCTTTTCCATCCTTAGGAAGTACGGAATGAGCTTAAATCCGGAGAAATGCACCTTCGGGTTCAAAGGAGGCAAATTCCTCGGATATATAGTCACGGAAAGGAGCATTAGTGCTAATCCGGAAAAAATCTAAGCTATACTTGACCTGCCTCAACCCAAGAATGCCAATGAGGTGCAACAACTCATCGGGACAGTTTTATCACTTAGCAGATTCATCTCGAGATCAGTGGAGAAGAACTTGCCATGTTTCAAGATCCTAAGGAAAGGGGACGGATTCGTATGGACCAAGGAATGTGAGGAAGCCTTCGAGAGCCTCAAGAACTATCTACTCTCACCTCCGCTCTTGTCCAAGACAATTGAAGGAGAACCCATATACTTGTACTTGGCAGTAACAAACGAGGCTATGAGCTCCGTACTAGTCCGGATCCAGGGGAATGATAATCTACCCGTATACTACTTAAGCAAAGCTTTTGCGGGACCCGAACTCAGATATTTACACATCGAGAAGCTGGCCTATGCATTAATCCACAGTGCCCGAAGGCTCAAGCCTTACTTCAAATCACATCAAATTGTGGTCTTGACCAATGAGCCTCTCAAACAAGTAATTGAAAGACCGGATCAATCGGGAAGACTTTCAAAGTGGGCAATCGTACTAAGCGAGTATAATATCTCGTACCAGGCTCCATCAGCCAAGAAATCCCAATTACTAGCCGATTTCCTAGTCGACTTTCTGGAGAAGACCACAAGCATCCGGAACCAACATGAGTCAAACTCATAGATCCGGAGTTACTTCCCAAAGCTACTGTATCCGAATCATTGGTAATAGAGGAAGAGGAGCCGGATCATGAAAATGATCTTTTCGGGTATCAGTGGATGTTCATTATAGAAGATTCGGACACTGTGATGGAAGTTGCCCCAGCCGAATCAATAGATATTCAGATGAAAGAAAAGACAATGGCACTCGAGGATACCATAAAAAGCAAACACCAGCCTAGGTTTTGCAAGTGGACGGATCATCCAATGGAAGACTCGGAGGTATAGGTATTCATCTCCAAAGTTCCAAAGGAGCCCAAATTGATTATGCTATTAAATTGGATTTTCGGGTGACCAATAAAGAAGCCGAATATGAGGCCCTTCTGGTAGGTCTTCGGATGGCTAGATCACTTCAGGTGAAGAGAATTCGAGCTTACACAGATTCCCAGCTGATGGAGTCCCAATATTTCGGAGCCTTTATTAATTACCAAGGGCCCGAGTATGATCCTGTACCTCGAAAACTCAAAGAGGCTGTGTCAAAATTCGAGGAATTCTCTCTTGAAAAGTTCGATAGAACGTACAATGAGAAGGCAGACTCCCTCGCCAAATTTACTTCAGCATTCAGAGCCGTGGATACAAGAAGCATAATTCTCCTAACTCTTCGGACATTCTCCCTTCACGGTCAGGAACTCCCGTTATATCAACTAGACGAGGAGAGGACTTGGATGACTGACATCTTGATTTACCTTCGGAATGGAACATTATGATCAGACCCAACGGAGGCCGGGAGGATCCAGTGCCAAGCACCTCGTTACTTCTTGCTTGAGGATGAACTTTACAAGAGATCTTTCAAAGGAATTCAATTGCATTCTCAAGTATTCTTTCCCATTGTTAAGAACAAAACATCTACAACCAAACACCCTCAAATGTTTGATATTAGTGGGTCTGTCAACCAAAAGCTCATAAGGAGTTTTTTCATGGTGCTTGTTTATCAAACATCTGTTCTGAGTGAAGCATTTTGTATTTACAACTTCAACCCAATAAATTTCACTTATTTTAGTGTCAGCTAGCATTGTCCTTGCAGCTTCTTTAAGGGTCCTATTCTTCCTTTCAGCAACACCATTTTATTATGGTGTCCTTACTGAAGATAGTTGATGTTGTATAACTTTGCAGGTACAAAACTCTTTTATATACTAATTGACAAATCCAGTACCATGGTCTGTTCTGATTGCAGATACTTTGTCATTTTTCATGACTTCAAGCTTATTCAGCAAGTATGGTATCTCCACCCTAGCATCAGAATTTTGTTTCAGAAAAACAACCCAGGTAAACCTAGAGAAGTCATTTACAACAGCTAGACCATACTTCTTGCCTGCATAACTTGTTACAAATGATTCAATAAGATCCATATGTAAAAGATGCAGTGGTCTAACACAAGAATGTTTGGTTTTGGACTTGAAATAAGTTTTAGATTATTTCCTGTTAGTCAATATAACGGCAAAGGGTAAAAGACTAGGGGGGGGGGGGGGGGGAATAGCCTTTTAAAAAAATTCT
>JAYMSP010005137.1:0-14413 GCA_036897095.1 Plantago elongata | reverse complement strand
TCAGTTCCAAATAAGAGGAATGTTATGGTAAAACTTCGTTTGAAACGATGTGGTAGAAAGCAACGTGCGACTTGAAGGACATGATCCTTTGTGGATTTTGACATCGACCATTTTCCATTTAGTGAGTAAAAAAACTAGATTGTTCATATATCTAGAAAATTATCTATATATAGTAATATAGTAATATAGTAATAGTAATATAGTAAAAAAAAAATATATAGTAAAAAAAAAAAAAAAAAAAAAATAAGCGTGTATTCGCGCAACAAATCCCAAAAAATTAAGCAGGAGTTTAAATCATGCAACATTTGTATTTTCTATTCGGAAATTGGATTCCCTTTTGTATCAAGCTAGTCAATTCGGTCGTTGTCGTGGGACTTTATTACGGGTTTCTTACCACATTCTCCGTAGGCCCATCTTATCTATTCCTTCTCCGAGCTCAGGTTATGGAAAAAGGAATGGAGAAGAGAGTAGCAGCAACAACTGGTTTTATTTCGGGACAATTCATAATGTTCTTATCCATCTATTACCCGCCAATGCATCTAGCATTGGGTCAACCTCATACAATAACGGTCCTGGCTCTATCATATCTTTTGGTTCATTTGTTCAATGACAAAGACTTTTTGGATAATGAGTCTTCCAGCCGAAATTCACTGAGTAATTTCAGTACTCAAAGTGTATTCGTGAATAATCTCATTTTTCAATTATTCCATCATTATTTGTTTCCAAGTTCAATGTTAGCCAGATTAGTAAATGTTTATCTCTTCCGATGCAACAATAAGATCTTATTTCTAACAAGTAGTTTTGTTGGTTGGTTAATTGGTTGGGTAATTTGTCATATTTTATTCAGGAAATGGCTTGGATCGGGATTAGTCTGGATCCAGCAAAATAATTTGATTAAATCGAATAAGTTCATTCGATCTAATAAGTACCTTGTGGCAAAATTGCGAATTCGGATCTTTAGTATTCTCTTATTTATGACCTGCGCCTACTCTTTAAGCAGAATACCGTGCCCCATCAAACCCTCAACAAAAACGGAAGAAATAGATGTAGAAATAGAAACATCCGATGAAGAAGATCCTTCTTCTTTTTCCGAAGAAAGGGCGGATCCGAACAAAATCGATGAAACGGAAGAAATTCGAGTGAATAGCAATAAAAATAATGAAAATTCTACCATTTTTCCGAAAAAAATGGCAAATAACGACCCTTTTTTCTTTGAAAAAAATCTTGCCACTCTTCTTTTCGATTTCAATCAGTGGAATCGACCCCTTCGCTACATAAAAAACGATAAATTTGAACAAGCTATCCGAAATGAAATGTCACATTATTTTTTTGACCGATGTCAAAGTGATGGAAAAGACCGAATGACTTTTACGTGTCCTGCTAGTGTATCGATTTTTTTGGAAAGGCTAAAAAGAAGGCTGTTATCCCCGGAACTGTGGCCTTATTTCTTCGATGATAATCCACCGGACCCATACGATTTTTGGATTTTTACCAACGAAAAAAAAGAAAGAAAAGAAAAAAAAGCATTTCTAAATCGAATCAAATCTCTCGAGAAAAAATCTAGTTTTTTGAATAGACTCGAAACAAGAACTCGATTATGTAATGATGATTCTAGAAACAAATACTTACCAAAAAGGTATGATCCTTTATTGAGCGGATCGCGTCGAAAAACAATAGAAAAAAATGCAATCCTGAAAAAAACTTCGAAAAAAAAATTTTTTCAAAATTTTCGGATAAATAAATTGCATCAAATCCTCGTTCCGTACACCGATAAACTAGGAGAATTTATAGAGATACAGAATAAAGAGCGAAAGATTTATGCGGAGGATATCAAAAATGAGGAATTACCGATCATTGACAAGAAAGAAAAGTCCGAAAAAGAAAAGTTCGAAAAAGAAAAGTTCGAAAGACCAAAGGCAGAAAGAGCAAAATTAGAAAAGTTAAAAAGAAAACATGAAATGCTTTTTTTTAAAAAAGTATTATTTTTCCTACATGATGATGCTAATGATGCTAATAGTCAAAACAGAAACATAAGTCAAAATAAAATAAACGAAATCAGTAAAAAAATTCCTCGATGGGAATACAAATTAATCACTGAGTTAGAACAACTATCAGGAGAATTTCAAGATATTCCCGAAGATTTTGAAATTCGTTCAAGAGAAGCCAAAGAGGTAGTGATTTTTACTGCTATCAAAGATGATAAAGATGATCCTGATCAAATAGAAGAGATGTCTACGACACGCTATTTAGAACAACCGGACTTTGATCGAGATCTAATCAAGGGGTCTGTGCGGGCGCAAAGGCGCAAAGTAGTTATTTGGAAAGTGTTTCAAGGAAATGCGCATTCCCCCCTTTTTGTGTACAGAATCAAAAAATCCATTTTCTTTTCTTTAACATCTAATATGTTTGAATTGATTAAATCCATTTTTAGAAATAGGGTGTGGAAAGGGGAAGCATTCCAAATTGTAGAGTCTACAAACGAACAAACAAAAAGAGAAGAAAATAGAATAGAAATAGAAGACGAAGACGAAGAAAAAAAAGAGATGGAGATACTAGAGGAAGAGGCGCGAATGAAGATAGCGGAAGCTTGGGATAATGCCCATACTTATGGGCAAGGAATAAGAGCTTGTTTGTTGCTAATTCAATCTATTTTTAGAAAATATATTCTCTTACCTTCGTTTATAATTGCAAAAAATCTTGGGCGTATATCCCTATCCCAACGTCCTGAATGGTCTGAGGATTTTCGGGAATGGAATAGAGAGATGCATCTTAAATGTACTTATAATGGAACGCCATTATCAGAAACAGAATTGCCTGAAAATTGGTTCATAGAAGGTCTTCAGATCAAAATATTATTCCCTTTCCGTCTGAAACCTTCGCACAAACGCAAATTAAGATCTTATCAAGAAAAAGAAGATTTCCGTTTTTTAACGGTTTTTGGACTCGAAGCTAAACATCCTTTTGGTTTTCCCGAAAAACGACCTTCCTTTTGGAAACCTGTTTTGAAAGAACTGGGAAAAAAAGTTCGAAAAATGAAAAAGAACTATTTCAAAGGAAAAAAAAAAATACTTGCAAAAGTTTCCAAAGAAAACCCAATTCAATTAAGAAAAGTAGAAATCTATGAATCGAATGAAATTCAAGAAGAAAAAGATTCCATAATTAGCAATCAAATAATTAACCAATCTTTTGGTCAAACAGTATCGCCGGGTTTGACAAATTCTTCATTGACAGAAAAAAAAATAAAAGATCTGACTGAGCGAATAGGGAAAATTAGAAATCAAATAGAAAGAATAGAAAGAATTAGAAAGAAGAAAAGGACTAGTCCTAACAAAACATTTAATGCTAAATTCTTAGAAAAATGGAAAATATTCAAAAGAAGAACTGTTCGATTCATTTCTAAATTTCCCCTTTATTTGAAAATTTTCATTGAACTACTATCTCGGCACAGATTTTTTTCTAGGAGTGAATGGAAACTATCAGGGGTATGGAAATCTACTATCTATTATATAGAAGAGTTTGTTTTATTTAGTAAATTTTATTTACTAAGGATATGGAAATTGATTTTATATATTATGTTTGAAGGTTGGTTTAAGATCTATTATATTTTACTTTGTATTGTACGTGATATACGGTTTCTTTTAAATTTTGTTGTAGATCATTCAAATTTGGATATTTCTACTCAAATTAGGTTAAGAACCCTAATTGACAAAATGATGAATAACTGCATAGAGCTAATTTTTCTATCCCTGGACCTAACATTTAAGAATACTAGTAGTAATAAAAAAAAGAAAAATCTCATTCCCTTTAAAAAATCCCTTGATAAGATTAGGGATATGAAAAGCAATTTACATATTTTTTTTGACTTATCTTGCGTATCACAAGCCTATGTATTTTACAAATTATCCCAAATGCAAGTTAGTAATTTGCATAAATTAAGACCTGTTCTTCAATATCAAGGAATCTCTTTGTTTCTTAAGCCCGAAATAAAGGATTCTTTGGAAAAACAAGGAATGGTTCATTCAAAATTAAAATTAAATGATAAGAAACTTAGGAATTATGAACAAAATCAATGGAAAAAGTGGTTAAGAGGGTATTCTCCATACAATTTATCGTCGATCATATGGTCGAGATTAATGCCTGAAAAATGGCGAAATACTTCCCATTGTATAGCTACAAAGGAAAAATTAAGCAAATGCAATTCATATGAAACAGACCAAGTAAGTGATTCAAAAAAAAAAAGGGAAGTATACAAATTAGCGAATCAAAAAGAAAATTTTCACAAATCTTATCGATATGATCTTTTAGCAAATAAATTTCTTAACTCCGAAAAATTTCAAGGAAATAAGAACGGAGAGCTTTCTTGTAACACGCACAAGGACCCACTTTATGATATTCTGAAAACCACCCCTATCTATAATTATGTGGATATGCTAGCTGTGGAAA
Source organism: Plantago elongata (assembly GCA_036897095.1). Lineage (NCBI taxonomy): Eukaryota > Viridiplantae > Streptophyta > Magnoliopsida > Lamiales > Plantaginaceae > Plantago > Plantago elongata. Next base: position 9,970 of record JAYMSP010005137.1, on the reverse strand, counting down.
AAATGGTAAATAGAAAATATTTGCGTTGGAAAAGTTTGTATCGTAAAGAAAAAGTGGATATTGAGTCCTGTATCACGATCGATGCCAACAGGAATCCAAATATTCAACGGGAAACTAATAAGTATTTTCAAATATCTATTAAAAATGGATATTCTGAAATTTGTTATTTTAGGCTTCCAGACAATCTCCCAAAATTCCACAACGTTTTTGTTGATTGGATGGGAATGAATGAAAGAATGCTAAATTATTCTATCTCGAATCTAGAGGGTTGGTTCTTCCCAGAATTGGTCTTATTTCATCAGGCATATAAGACCAAACCTTGGTTTAGACCAAATCAATTACTTCTTTTAAATCGAAATGAAAATAGTAGTGAAAAGAAAAAAAGAAAATTCAAAAAAAAGCAAGGAAATCAAGAAGAACCCAAAAAAGGAGAAGATTTTGGATCTGTTCTGTCACAAGAAAAATCTAGTGAAGAAAATTCTGTAAAATTGGACAGGAAAAAGAAGAAAAAGAAAAAAAGTCAACTAGATTCCTTCCTGGAACGTTATTTACTTTTTCAATGTAAATGGTGGGACAGTACTTTGGACGAAAAATTGATGAATAATATTGAGGTCTACTGTCTCTTGCTTAGACTAATGGACCCAAGAAAAATTCTCTTATCTTCAATTCAAACAAGAGAAATCGATTTGGATAGACTGACGATTCAAACTAGTCTAACTCATGCGGAATTACTGAAGAAGGGAATATTGATTATAGAACCCATTCGTCTGTTTGGAAAAATTGATGGACAACTCTTGATGTATCAAACCATAAGTACTTCGTTGGTTGATAAGAGTAAGTACCAAACAAATCCAAAATACCAAGAAGAAAGGTATGTTTCTAAGAATCATTTTGATTTCCTTATTCCTGAAAATATTTTATCGTTTCGACATCGTAGAAAATTGAGAATTCTAATTTCATTGAATTCAAAGTATCGAAACGATGAAAATAGAAATCTCCTATTTTGGAACGAAAAGAACAGAAAAAACAGCAACCAAGCTTCGCCCGAGAATAAAGGTCTTAATATAGAAGAAAATGCATTAATGAAATTAAAGCTCTTTCTTTGGCCTAATTATCGATTAGAAGATTTGGCCTGTATGAATCGGTATTGGTTTAATACCAACAATGGCAGTCGTTTCAGTATGTTAAGGATACATCTATATCCACGATTGAAAATGGAAAATTCGTAGATAAGAACTCTATACCCGTCTATCATATAGAATAGAAAGTATATGATAGATGATAGACGGGTATATATGAAAATAGGAAAAAATATAGGGTATGGGGTATAGGGTATATGAAAGAAATATGCGGACCACACATTTGAGTCTTCCCTTTCATGGATATATCCAATATTAAATGAATAATGTAGGACTTCAATCTCGAAATGAATCAATAGAACTTTTTTTTTTAGGTCTAAACCCTTCAATGGAAAAATGGACTACTCCTTTTCTACCTCTATCTCAATCCGATTCCAGTTTGGATGGATTGATTTGAATTCAGAAAAGGAGTAGTTTTCAAATAACTTGGAATTAGATTTTTGTATATACCAATTCAAATTAATGGCATTATTATTACTGATCGGTAAAATCCATATCTTTCAAAAGGAAGGGGGAATTTTTCTATGGTAAAAAATTCATTCATTTCGGTTATTTCTCAAAAAGAAAACACAGAAAACAGGGGGTCTGTTGAATTTCAAGTATTCACTTTCACCACTAAGATAAGTAAACTTACTTCGCATTTGGAATTACACAAAAAAGACTCTTCATCTCAGAGAGGTTTGCGGAAAATTTTGGGAAAACGTCAACGACTACTGGCCTATTTGTCAAAAAAAAATAGAGAACGTTATAAAGAATTAATTGGCGAGTTAGATATTCGAGAGATAAAAACTCGTTAACTTGAAGCCTAATACCATTTGCACTTTTATTCGTTTTCATTTTGACGAACTCTTCTTTTTACGTTCAAACAATGCATGGAAGAATGACTCGGGAAAAAAAACTTATGATTGCACCAACTACAAGAAAAGACCTCATGATAGTAAATATGGGCCCTCACCACCCATCAATGCACGGCGTTCTTCGGCTGATCGTGACTCTCGATGGGGAAGATGTTATCGACTGTGAACCAATATTGGGTTATTTACATAGAGGTATGGAGAAAATTGCGGAAAATCGAACAATTATACAATACTTGCCTTATGTAACGCGTTGGGATTATTTAGCGACTATGTTCACAGAAGCAATAACCGTAAACGCACCCGAACAGCTAGGCAATATTCAAGTCCCTAAAAGGGCTAGCTATATAAGAACTATTATGTTGGAATTGAGTCGTATCGCTTCTCATTTGTTATGGCTCGGCCCTTTTATGGCAGATATCGGGGCACAGACCCCTTTCTTCTATATTTTTAGAGAACGAGAATTGATATATGACCTATTCGAAGCTGCTACCGGTATGCGTATGATGCATAATTATTTTCGTATCGGAGGAGTAGCTGCCGATTTACCTCATGGTTGGGTAGATAAATGTTTGGAATTTTGCGATTATTTTTTAATCGGCGTTGCTGAATATCAAAAACTTATTACACGGAATCCTATTTTTTTAGAACGAGTTGAAGGCATAGGCATTATTCAGGCAGAAGAAGCACTAAATTGGGGTTTATCAGGCCCAATGCTACGAGCTTCCGGAATAGAATGGGATCTTCGTAAAGTTGATCGTTATGAGTGTTACGACGAATTTGATTGGGAGGTTCACTGGCAAAAAGAGGGGGATTCATTAGCTCGTTATTTAGTACGAATGGGTGAAATGGCAGAATCCGTAAAAATTCTTCAACAGGCCTTAGAGGGAATTCCTGGAGGGCCATATGAAAATTTAGAAATACGACGCTTTGATAGAATAAAAAACCCGGAATGGAATGATTTTGACTATCGATTTATTAGTAAAAAACCTTCTCCAACGTTTGAATTGCCCAAGCAAGAACTTTATGTAAGAGTCGAAGCCCCAAAAGGGGAATTGGGAATTTTTCTGATAGGAGATCAGAGTGTTTTTCCTTGGAGATGGAAAATTCGACCACCGGGTTTTATCAACTTGCAAATTCTTCCTCAGTTAGTTAAAAGAATGAAATTGGCTGATATTATGACGATACTAGGTAGCATAGATATCATTATGGGAGAAGTCGATCGTTGAAATGATAATTGATACAACAGAACTACAAGCTATCCACTCTTTTTCCGGATTTGAATCCTTAACAGAAGTCTATGGGATACTATGGACACTTATCCCTATTTTGACTCTTGTATTAGGAATCACACTAGGTGTACTAGTAATTGTTTGGTTAGAAAGAGAAATATCTGCAGGAATACAACAACGTATTGGACCTGAATATGCCGGGCCTTTGGGAATTCTTCAAGCTCTAGCAGATGGGACAAAATTACTTTTCAAAGAGAATCTTCTTCCATCTAGAGGAGATACTCGTTTATTCAATATTGGGCCATCCATAGCAGTGATATCCATTTTACTAAGTTATTCAGTAATTCCTTTTAGTTATCGACTTATTCTAGCCGATCTTAGTATTGGTGTTTTTTTATGGATCGCCATTTCAAGCCTTGCTCCCGTTGGACTTCTTATGTCGGGATATGGATCAAATAATAAATATTCCTTTTTAGGTGGATTAAGGGCTGCTGCTCAATCAATTAGTTATGAAATACCATTAACTCTATGTGTATTATCAATATCTCTACGTGTGATTCGGTGAGACATAAACTTTCCATATTTCTTTCTAGCAAGAAAGTTGAATATCTATTTTTTATTCATCGTCGGGGTTGATAAACTAAACCGGATAGTTAGATGAGTGAAATCAAACGGCTTCCTAATTTGCTGTTAAAGCCATTCAATCTCATTTCCTATGTACAAGAATTAAGTCAAAGGAAAGAATATCAGTTCTTATGTTTCCTTTACCCCAAGTTAGATTGGTTGAGTAGTAATCATGGCTTGAAGCGGGTTCAAAAGATCAACCCCCGGGGTTTTTACTATCTATTACCATGGAGGTATTAACCTACTGGAAGATTCAAAAAATGAGTGGATGGTTAGGAAGACTAAGATACACAAAGGATTAGTAATGGAGATTAGATAACCTTTCCAAGAGGATATTTCTACCAAAGTAATTCGAATCGGGGCTTTAAGTTGGTAGAAATTCGTAAGAAGTACTCCCCTAGATTTTGATCCAGAGTATCTTCCTATTCACCGATTAAGTAAATAACTATCAAGAACGAAGAAATCTTTTATTTGGGTAATGCCGCCCTCCCTTATTTCCCGAGAAAGTAGAATAGGAACGAACAGAAGTGGAAAGACTATAATTGCAAAAAGAGATCTTTTTTATTCATAAATTTTTCGATTTTTTCGATAGAAATAGAATCTTTGCTAGGTAATACAATATCTAATTTCGTAATAAAAAAAAAAAAAAAGAATAGGTTGCAATATCTCTGTGATATTCCTCAAAAAAGTTTTTTATTCAAGGATAAAGTTATTAATCAACAAAGAAAAATACAAACTTTTAAAAGATGAGATCAATTCAGAAGCACTTTATTTTTATTATTTATTATAACTAGCAGACGGAATTTCATAGGTTAAATTCTAGGCCTTAGGATAAGAGTTTGACTCTCTATTGATCATGGATCCCACAAAGGGATCAAGATCAAAAATGTTGAAAGGCCCTTAGAGTTTTTTGTGACCTATGAGGAGCCGTATGAGGTGAAAATTTCATGTACGGTTCTGTAATAGCGACGGGAACAGTGATGTTATCGCCGACTATGATTATCTAACAGTTCAAGTACAGTTGATATAGTTGAAGCGCAGTCAAAATACGGTTTTTGGGGATGGAATTTGTGGCGTCAACCTATAGGGTTTATCGTTTTTCTAATTTCTTCTTTAGCCGAGTGTGAGAGATTACCTTTTGATTTACCAGAAGCAGAAGAGGAATTAGTAGCGGGTTATCAAACCGAATATTCAGGTATAAAATTTGGTTTATTTTATGTTGCTTCCTATCTAAATCTACTAGTTTCTTCATTATTTGTAACAGTTCTTTACTTGGGAGGTTGGAATCTTTCTATTCCCTACATATTCGTTCCTGAACTAACTAAAAGAAGTCAAGTTATTGGAACAATAATAGGTATCTTTATTACATTAGCGAAAACTTATCTGTTCTTGTTCATTTCTATTGCAACAAGATGGACTTTACCGAGATTGAGGATGGACCAACTATTAAATCTTGGGTGGAAATTTCTTTTACCTATTTCTCTAGGTAATCTATTATTAACGACTTCATCCCAACTTTTTTCACTGTAAAGAACTCGAATTTTTCTATCTTCAAAACCTGTCTCAAACAAGAGAAAGAAACAAGTATGAAATTATTTATAGATATTCCGATATGTTCCCTATGCTAACCGAGCTCTTGAATTCTGGTCAACAAACAATACGAGCTGCCAGGTACATTGGTCAAGGTTTCATGATTACCTTGTCCCATGCAAATCGTTTACCTGTAACTATTCAATACCCCTACGAAAAATTCATTGCATCGGAGCGTTTCCGGGGCCGAATACACTTTGAATTTGATAAATGCATTGCTTGTGAAGTATGTGTTCGTGTGTGTCCTATAGATCTACCCGTAGTTGATTGGAAATTGGAAACTGATATTCGAAAGAAACGATTACTTAATTACAGTATTGATTTTGGAATTTGTATATTTTGTGGTAATTGCGTTGAGTATTGTCCAACAAATTGTTTATCAATGACTGAAGAATATGAACTTTCTACTTATGATCGTCACGAATTGAATTATAATCAAATTTCTTTAGGTCGATTACCGGTGTCCATAACGGGCGATTACACAATTCGAACAATTTCGTCGAATTCACCTCAAATAAAAAATGTATAAAACCCTTGCATTTCCAAATTCCCAATCCCTTTGGAATCTAAGGGAATCGGGTTTTTGCTTGTTCAAGATAAACGAGCGATTGGTTGTCGAGAATCGTGGTTCATTTGGATTGAAAATTTATTTCTATTCGAATAATGATTAAATAATAAGAGTAGACCAATAACTGTATCTACCTCAATCCACACCAACCACCCTATTCACATTTTCTTCAATTAAGAAGTATCCTAAAAAGAAAAATAGGATAACTCCCCTTTTCCCGGTCGGGTCAACAAAGTCATGAAATATTTGGATTTACTTTTTCTATAAAATAAAATGGATTTACCTGGACCAATACACGATTTTCTTTTAGTTTTTCTGGGGTCGGGTCTTATATTAGGAAGTCTGGGAGTAGTCTTATTTCCAAATCCAATTTATTCGGCCTTTTCATTGGGATTGGTTCTTTTTTGTATATCTTTATTCTATATTCTATCGAATTCTTATTTTGTAGCTGCTGCGCAGCTCCTTATTTATGTAGGAGCTATAAATGTTTTAATTATTTTTGCTGTCATGTTCATGAATGGTTCAGAAGATTACGATTTCGAAGATTTTCAGCTTTGGACCGTTGGGGATGGAATTACTTCAGTGGTTTGTACAAGTCTTTTTATTTCACTACTTACTATTATTCTAGATACGTCCTGGTATGGGATCATTTGGACTACAAAAGCAAACCATATTTTAGAGCAAGATTTGATAAGTAATAGTCAACAAATTGGAATTCATTTATCAACAGATTTTTTTCTTCCATTTGAACTCATTTCAATAATTCTTTTAGTCGCTTTAATCGGTGCGATTGCTATAGCTCGTCAATAATAATAAATCTTTTAAAGGAAGAATTCTCAACTAAATCAAGGGAAAAAGAATGTGTCTAATCCCTTAATTTGAGTGCCCACCTAAAACGAAAATCAACTCAATTTCTTTTTAGAATTGATCTATTCCCAACCAATTCCCTTGTTTTCTTCCATACGTATTAGAATCGACTGGATTTAATTATTGTTCAGATTGAAATGAATCAAGATTGATAAGGGGTTGAGTAATGATGCTCGAACATGTACTTGTTTTGAGTGCCTTTTTATTTTCTATTGGTATTTATGGATTGATCACAAGTCGAAATATGGTTAGAGCCCTTATGTGTCTTGAACTTATATTAAATTCGGTTAATATCCATTTTGTAACGTTTTCGGATATGTTTGATGATCGTCAATTAAGAGGAGACATTTTCTCCATTTTTCTTATAGCTATTGCAGCCGCTGAAGCAGCTATTGGATTAGCTATTGTTTCATCCATTTATCGTAATAGAAAATCCATTCGTATTAACCAATCCAATTTGTTGAATAAATAATATGAATCATAGAAAATAAAATTCGAATATTCATAAATTACTTCCGACTGGACGGTTTGATATGGGTAAGGTATGATCATGTTTGCCGAAACATAAGAAATCAAAGGATTTTTGCGCTCGTTCATAAACAATTCATCATAAACAATTCAAGTCCATTGATTCTGATCACTCATTGATTCGTCTGGTATCTAATTACAAGATTGATTTAGAAGTTAGTTTACTAGACCGAAAATTCATGATGTTAAAAATTGTATAGATACAATGTCACACTCAGTAAAGATTTATGATACATGTATAGGATGTACTCAATGTGTCCGAGCTTGCCCCACCGATGTATTAGAAATGATACCCTGGGACGGATGTAAAGCTAAACAAATAGCTTCTGCTCCAAGGACTGAGGACTGTGTTGGTTGTAAGAGATGTGAATCCGCCTGTCCAACGGATTTCTTGAGTGTTCGGGTTTATTTATGGAATGAAACAACCCGTAGTATGGGTCTAGCTTATTGATACGTTCCATAAAACTCTACTTAAAATCCATTTTTTTTTTTTTACCGACAAAATTCGTGCGCAAACTATTTGGATTTGATTTTGCGCACGGATTTTTATGGCCCAAGTGTATCTTGTCTTTACCACGAATCATTTTCCCTTCTTAACAATAATTGTTGTTTTACCAATATTTTCGGGTTCCTTAATTTTCCTTCTTCCACATAAGGGAAATAAAGTAATTCGTTGGTATACTATATGTATTTGTATTCTAGAACTCCTTCTAATAACTTATGCATTCTGTTATCATTTCCAATCAGATGATTCATTAATCCAACTAGAGGAGGATTATAACTGGATCCATTTTTTTGATTTCCATTGGAGACTAGGGATAGATGGGCTCTCAATAGGACCCATTCTATTGACGGGATTCATCACTACTTTAGCTACCTTAGCGGCTTGGCCGGTTACTCGAGATTCTCGATTATTTAATTTCCTGATGTTAGCAATGTATAGTGGGCAAATCGGATTGTTTTCTTCTCGGGACCTTTTACTTTTTTTCCTCATGTGGGAGTTAGAATTAATCCCCGTTTATCTACTTGTATCCATGTGGGGAGGAAAAAAACGTCTCTACTCAGCTACAAAATTTATTTTGTACACGGCAGGGGGTTCTGTTTTTCTTTTACTGGGAGTTCTTGGTGTCGGTTTATATGGTTCTAATGAACCAACATTAAATTTGGACATATTATCCAACCAAACCTATCCCTTAGCTTTGGAAATACTATTCTATAGTGGATTTTTTATTGCTTTTGCTGTCAAATTACCAATAATACCACTACATACATGGTTACCAGATACCCATGGAGAAGCACACTATAGTACTTGTATGCTTCTAGCCGGAATCTTATTAAAAATGGGAGCGTATGGATTAGTTCGAATCAATATGGAATTATTTCCCCATGCTCATTCTATATTTTCTCCTTGGTTACTGATAGTAGGCGCAGTGCAAATAATCTATGCAGCTTCAACATCTTTGGGTCAACAGAATTTAAAAAAAAGAATAGCCTATTCCTCTGTATCTCATATGGGTTTCATAATTATAGGAATTGGTTCTATCACCGATATGGGACTCAACGGAGCGCTTTTACAAATAATCTCCCATGGATTTATTGGTGCTGCACTTTTTTTCTTGGCTGGAACAACTTATGATAGAATACGTCTTGTTTATCTTGACGAAATGGGTGGAATAGCTATCTCAATGCCAAAAATATTCACGATGTTCAGTAGCTTTTCAATGGCCTCTCTTGCATTACCAGGTATGAGTGGTTTTGTTGCCGAATTAATAGTATTTTTTGGATTAATTACTAGTGAAAAATATCTCTTACTAACAAAACTACTCATTACTTTTCTAATGGCAATTGGAATGATATTAACTCCTATTTATTTATTATCTATGTTACGTCAGATGTTCTATGGATACAAGATATTTAATGTTTCAAATTCCTATTTGTTTGATTCTGGACCACGAGAGTTATTTCTTTCGATCGCTATTTTTTTACCAATACTAGGTATTGGTATGTACCCCGATTTCGTTCTTTCACTCTCAGTCGAAAAGGTTGAAGCTATTCTATCTAATTTTTTTTTATAGAAAGTTTGAATGAATTTTACAACCATTTCTCTTACAATGACAAGAAGAAGAAAAGGCCTTTTCTTCTTCTTGTCATACGTTAAGTTGAAATTCATTTTGAACTGGCGAGAACCCCAGCGAATCACTAACTATTTGATTCACCTCGTTCTTGCCAGTTCACACCAAATTCTTTGATCGTATATGCACCTTAGACTTTCCTATTCTAAGAACCCCCACATTCCATTCCACTATAATGAAAATGAACCATAACTATGTAGTCCTATTCCTAATAAATTAACCCCAAAATAGCATATCCAAATTATAAGAAATCCAATAGACGCCACAATTGCTGAATTTCTACCTTTCCATTTTTTATTTGTTCGAGTATGCAAATAAATTGCGAACACCAGCCAAGTAATAAAAGCCCAAGTTTCTTTTGGGTCCCAACTCCAATAGGATCCCCACGCTTCGTTAGCCCACACGGCTCCAGAAAGAATTCCTATGGTTAAAAAGA
>JAYMSP010005136.1:0-14414 GCA_036897095.1 Plantago elongata | reverse complement strand
TTGTATAGTCATAAACAAAACACATTAACTTTTTGGGGGCTGCTATATTTACACCAATTATTTAGTTTATCGCCTTAGCGACACCCCATCGCTCTTCCGCCTTATAAATATTTAAATTAGAAAAATACAAATATCAATTGAAAAATACAACTTTAACTTCTAAGATATTTTTAAAATTCAAATAATATTTTTTAAGAATTATCAATTTTTTAATTTAATATTATAGAATTTAACGGAATAGATATTTTAATTTTTTATATTTCCTGCATGTAAGTCTGTCTGATCGTATAAAATCCCTTGAATAATTACAAAGTTCCCTAAAATTACTTGTCATGAATCAAAATAAACCACCTGCAGTTAAAAAATTACTCAAATTAATCCTGTTTGAATTTTGAAATCGCGCTCAACATTTATGGTAGAGAAACTAATAAACTGTAAAGAAAATAATTGTGTGATTATTGATCCAACGGTGCAATGAACTTGTTTGGATATGGTTAATCATTTTAAGCAAGTCAATGATTTAATCAATTATGACAACAACGGGAGAAGCTCATGGGATTAATGATTCTACTACTATAAATCATCTGCGCTCTCCATGCAACTACTCACACACAAAACTACAACCAATTTGCATATGTTCTTGAGCATCTATCACAACACAAAACCACAACCATTTGCATCTGTTCTTGAACATCCATCACTACACAAAAACCACTAACCTTTCTTTTCGGTTCCATTATATATACGCAGCAGCCAACAAAAACATATATATATCATCATGAGTTCATCAACCCAAACTAAACCAAGAACAAACACAGGCCGCAAGAAAGTAATAATCCAAAAGATGCAAAATATGAGTAACCTGCAGGTTACTTTCGCAAAGCGAAGGCCTGGGGTGATGAAGAAAGCAAGTGAGCTAGCCACGCTTTGTGGAGCAGAAGTTGTTGTTATAGTGAGGTGCCCTAGGGGCAAAAAGCTTTATAGTTTTGGTCATCCAACTGTTAAAGAAGTGTTAGATAAGTATGTCTTGGGAAACGAAGCCCCAACTCCTGGCCCTATAGACCGGATGATGATGGCACAAAGAAATTCTAGGATCCGGGAACTCAACCTACAACTCACACATCTTGAGGGAATACTTGCTCAAGAAAGAAAGAGAGCAGAAGAGTTGGAGTTTATCAAATTGCAAGGACAACTCGAGAAATGGTACCCACCTGCCTTGGAGGAATTCAGCCGCGAGGAACTCCTCCAGTACCTAGAAAGCATTGAGAACTTGGAAAAGCATATCAATGAAAAGGCCAAGGAAGTTATGGTGCTTGGTGCTAATCAGAGTTCAGATCCAACGTACGCACCTCTAATGCAGAATGATATAAACATCCATGGGGCAGCCACAGGTCCTATGTTCAGTTTTGATCCCACAGCGAGCAACTCCACTCCCGTTTTTCCACTTGCATTGCAAAATGGTGTCGAAAACATATATGGAGTAGCTTCAGGTTCAACGTTCAGTTTTGATCCCAGCGGATCTAATTCTTGTTTTCCGCCTCCATTTCAAAATGATGGTAGAAACTTCATTGGAGTAGCTGCCAACTCTTCATTAAGTTTGGATCGTAGTAATCTGAATTTAGTGCCTACAAGTTATGCACCTCCATTGCAGGATAATGGGGAAAGTTCTAGCATCCAAGGAGTAGTTGGTCCTTCTAATATTGATCGGATCACTTATCCTTCGCCATTTGATGTTTGTTTGGGTAATTCCTCTGCAGGTTTAGCCGAACATGGACAACATGAGACCACCTACAATGCCCCAAATGATGCCAATGCTCATATTGAAATTCAAGACGATGGTGACGACTTGTTCAATTTAGAGGAGCTTTTCAGGGAATCAATCAATGTCATGAATCCTCTTGGGGAGACGACTTCAACGTTTCCTATTGCAGGGACTAATAGTTCTTTGCCTTCCCAGAACCCACTTCCACCCGCCGATCATTTTGCGATTCCTTGTACAACCACTCCGAATCCAGAAGGTGGATTTAATGATGGAATCGGTGGTTCGGGTCCTTACAGTGTACTCAACAACGAAGGAATCAGTGGTTTGGGTCAACATAGTGGATTCAACAGCCTGGGAACTGGTGGTTCTGGTTCATACAATCAGGGAACTAGTGGTTTGGGTTCACATATTGGAACCAACAATGAGCGTACGGATGGTGTGCGTCCACATATTGGCGATTTGGATCCATCTAGTGGACTTAACAATAGCACCGATGTTTATGGATTTGGTGATGGCTCTAGTCATTTGGGCTTATATAATGTATTAATCGGTGAAATCGGAGGTTTGAGTCCAAATATTGGATTAAATGCTGGTATGGATGGTTTCGGTCAGTACAGTGGTTTGGGTCCACATGGTATGAACGATGGCATTGGTGGCTCAGGTACTCACCTTGATTTCAATGGTAATTTTGGCACACCACTATATTTCGGTGGTGGCATTGGTGGTTCTCATCTATCTAGTGCATTCAATAATGGCTCGTCGTTTTAGAGACTTTCTTTTTCTTTTTTTTGGTAAATGATAGGGTTGTATACCTACATGTACGAATTATCATAATTAAAATATGTTTTGTGATCATTCAAATAACTTTTCAATCCTTTTTTTTTTGTGAAATTGCATAAAATATTTAAAAAAAAGAAAAAGAAAAAGGAGATTACAAGAAGAAAAACATTATATTATACGATGAAGATTTTTGAATTGATGCACTTTGTTAATTCAGTTTAGATGAATTTCAGAAATACAATAATATCAAATTTAGGAACATATTTATTGTGATTCAGGGTGCTGATGATTTGGACATAACAAAATTGGTATTTGATATTTATCACCTCATACGTGGTTCCTGAGCATAATAAAAAAAATAATGAAAACTAAAAAAGTAAGTCTAATATCAAAATTTACTTTATGTTGAATTTGGAAATATCAAATGATATATGAATACTCAAAGACATATAGAGGTACAATATATACTAGTATAACAAAAGTTTTGATATTCTAAATTTTGAATAATATAGAATTCACAAAGCCTTGGTTACTTTCATTAGTGAGAGATCTATTGATTGATGTTTATAAAGATATATAAGTATAATATTTTAAAGTTATTATAATAATATTTTATGAATAAATATTTAATTTTAGGAAAAATTTCAAATTGTTGCTACTTTCAAAAACTTCAAACAAGTCGTGCATAAAAAAATTCCTACAAATTAGCCATCTTTTAAATATCAGTAAAACATTACACTTTTTAATGAAATCACCTACTTAATTACAATATCTAATCAACTCATATATTTTGGTAATTAAGATGAATCATTAGATTTAAGATCAAATTTCCTTCTTGGAGTGTTCTTTGGTGTTCCTCGTGGTGGCTTTAAAGACCTGTCAGGTTTTTGAGTTTGCTTTTCAGCAAGCTTAGTCTTCTTGGCCAAGTTTCTTCTAGCTCTAGCATTAAATTTTTCAGCGGCTTGGGATTGCTTCCACTTATGATAATTGCTATAAGCAATTCTAGCTTTCCATCATCGTTCTTGTCCTTCTTTATATTGTTGCATGATGACCTTCCCGATAGCATGATAGCCAATACCATTTCGAACACCATTGACTTTCTGAACACGATTTTCAATAGTCTTACTCGTTTCTGCATCATCCCTATATCCATTATAGAATGGTACAGTGGGAAATACACCTAGACCAGCAAAACTTTCCTTCTTTGTAATACAACATTGTGGATGATCACAAGTCTGAGGATAATGTTTCTTTTCAGAAACCTTTTCCACATGTTTCTTTGAAACTTGTTTCTTCAAAGCTTTGGCCGCAACTCCCTTTTTTTTTTGGAGCGATTTCTACTATTATTCATAAACATAAAATAAATCACGGGGGTTTATAAGAACCCGTGTACAACGAAAGCATAAAAGAGTAATCGTAGTCAATACCAAAAGTTACAAACCAACTAGAGATCGCATTAGAAAAGACTAATTGTAAGGTAACAACTACTATAGAAGACACAAATATATCTTGAAAAGGGACCGAGTGGAACTTGATTCTGCAAGACATCGTGGAACATAATTGCCCAGGATCATCACCATAGAGATAAGGGCTTCGAGGCTTCTGCTGGTGTTCAAGGTAGCACTGAAACTTCACCATCAAATGAACCAAACCGTAGGGGCTAAGATACAGCAGAAACCTAATACAACTGACTATGAAATAATAGGGAACTGAAGAGTTAAAACTTAAAAGTAATAACCCGAATTAAGAGAAACTTCCAAAGGTACACCAGATTCTAGAATCAAATTACAGCAACTTACAAACTTGAGGAGAAGAAACCTATCAAAAGCCAGCCAACAAATGGACAACATAGAAACTGAATAAATGAAGCTATTAGAAGACTCTAAAATATTCACCATAAACATATTACAAACCAAAATCAGAGTTAACTTGTCAAAAACATAAAACATACCAACATATATAATCAATTCAAAACAGATCCTTAACTGGCTTTTCTCTCTCTCTCTGTTTTTAAGGGAACCATTGGTTAGATCATTATCAAAGAGAATCAATATAGATTCTAACCAAGCCCTAACAATTTCCTTTTGAAATCCAGCTGCTTTTTTTAGACTGGTCGCAACTGTCTTTCCTTTGTTAAGAACCTTATCTTTCTAATAATACTATAGGTTTCTTTGGAACCTTTCTGTCAACTTTTTACAAAGTTAACCTTTCATCACTCTTTTTTAGAGGAGTGGAGCTATTTGATTGAGTATCAAGTCCAAGTCTGCCTTTCTCGGAAGGATCTCTCATATATGATTGTACCTCCGTGAGAGTATCACTAGCTTTGACAAAGGATTTGAAGGAAGTTCTTTCTTCTTGAGTTCATCATTCCCATAAAGAAGCTTCTTCATCTTATCATTGAGAATTTTCATTCTCCGATATCTGAGACTTTAGAGATGTTATTTCAGCGTCCTTAATCACAAATACCTTGGTCAAATCCTCTTTTTCAATAGTTTCTTTGTTTTCTTCCAGAATCTTGGTTTTTTATTCAACAACCAAAAATTATCTCTCATACCGGTCAAGTTCACTTTTGATCAATTTCAAATCCTTGATACCATCATCATCACTCTTATAATGTAGGAATTGTGATGTATTAATTACCTCATCAGCCATTAAGCATTCTTCTATGTTGGAGATGTCAGGACCCATTATCTCCGCAACTCCACATATGTCATTTTTCTTCTAGTCAAAGTCGATTACATCATGAGTAATCCCGCACATTGGTGATGGTAATTTTGGGTCATTTGAATCTTCATCATTAGATTCTAAATCAATATCTAAAGCATCAAGTTGAATTTAGATCTTCTTTCTCTCTTCAGTAAGCAAGGCCTTCTGAGTCCTTTTGAAAGTTCTTCTCTCCTTTTTGTCATCTTTAGCTTGTTGAAAGAAGGACAATCACGCTTGAAGTGACCAAGTTTCTGACAATAGAAGCTGGTGTCATTTCTAATTTCAGCGACTTCAGTATTATCAGCTTTCTGAGCGGGGGTTTTCCGAGAGTTGTTCATTTGGATGTTCTTGTACTGATGATAGTTTGAGCCGATATGCTTTTTCAGCTTCTCTTTTGCATTTCTCCTTTCTATCTCTTTTATCACATATTTCTTCATGTGTCGCACAACGAGAGCATTTTCTTCAGACACTTCCTTGGTATCTTTCTTTTTAGAAGTATCTTGTCTGACTAGAGTAACATTTTGCAACTTTTCAGCTACAGCCAATCCTTGTTAGGATGTCTCATAGTTCACAGTGGCTAAATGTGAAACGAGTCTACTGGTGTGATTTGTGACATTCTCTACTTAAAATAGAAATATTTGGTGTGTTTTCATTTTTGGTTCAAACTTCTGGCAATGGTTTTCACCTTCTCAGAATTCGAATGTCTATCACTTTCTCCAAGTGCATCCATATCACTCATGAGAGTAGTGAACCAAAAATTAAGTTTTTCCAGAGTTTCAACGGGACCCTGTTTGAAGTTTTGGAACTTCAATTTCAGAACTTCGAACTTATTTTCCATGGTTTTCTCAGTTCTGGCACATATTTCTTCAATCAATTGCCAGGCAACTTTCACCATTTTTGCACACCACAGTTTACACAGTATATGCTCAGGTGTCGATCATATGATGATGTTACGAGCTTCAACATCCAACATGTGTCTCTTGGAATCTTCCCATGTCCAGTGTTCACGAGGCTTGTCTTCATACTCAACTTAACCAGTAGCAACACGACCACTATCACTAGTAGAAGTGTCACTACCTTCAGCATCTTTGTCAGTGGTTCTTCGACCATCAGACAATCCAATTACTTGTTTGAGTTGTCTAATTTTGATAGGTCCTTCCTTGATGACATAGATCATCTCATCATTGATAGCTTCAAGATGTAGCATCATGTTGTTCTTCCATTTCACATAATTTTCAGGCTTCAAATCGGAGCATCACTCAGAGACATACATGCACACTTAACACACAAATTAAAACGTTGTCGGAAAGCGACGAAAACCTTTACCTATCTGGGGGATCGGGGTTCAGTGTGGAGTGCTTGGAAAACTCCCGCTTTGATACCACTTGTTGGTCCAGATAAAGGCAAAGGAAAAGAATAGATGAGGGGGGGGGGGGGGAATAGTCTTTTCAAACATTTATGGATAAACACAGTTTCTCATATACTTACATGTATCTGATACTTAATATTCAGAGACCGAAAGACTTATCCGATAGATAAATGAGTTTGTACTTTGTAGTAGTAAATGTGTGTGCGCGCGCGCGCGCGTGCGTGTGTGTGAGAGTTGCTGAAATGTAAATACATAAAGTAAATAACACATCAAGTATAGTGGTATCTGGAGGTGGCGTAATCCTCCAACTAATCAACTCGATCTTTCATAGACCTAGAATCCACTAGAATAGATAATTTAATTCACCTAAGAATTGATCCTATTCTAAGATCCCTATAACAAATGGTTCCCGACCAAATATTCCCCCTGAGTTGTTCCCTAGCTCCTAGAGCCAAGTACTTCATGTACTCAAGATACCCTTGGAACTATTCCTTGATTTTCCAAATCAAGAACTTCTTGTACTCAACGCCTTAATGGTTTTGGTTATGAGTTGATTGTCAGATAAGCTTCTTTTATAACTTTTTAGTTATATCCAAAAAGCTTTGAAGAATCAAAACTACTTAATATACTTATGCAGTGTATGGTAGCTTGCTCTTTTACTGACCCAAGTTTATGAGATCTGTTCAAGAGAATGAATCTCAGATAGTTATCCAACGATTCAACTCTTTTACAAATTACAATATTTGTTGAAGGATTAGAACACTTAGAACTACTAGTGATTTATCGAGCTTGTTAGTTGCAACAGTAATCTTAGAAAATGTTAGTAAGAATGCTTGAGAGAATTCTTGCTTGATAATAGATATAAGCGTAGTTTTTGTGTTGTGTGTATTTCTCAGCTTCTAAGTGGTTATATTTATAGAAGAATTTGATAGTCATTTGAATATTATATGTTAGACATATTTCAAATTCAATCCGTGCATATCTTGAAATTAGTACAACCATGCATATATCTCTTTTCAGAGAGTTCTACAAAAGGATAGTGACATTTCTATCAAGCATTAAATGCATTGTACTATATTTCATCATGTAGTCTCAACGGATGCATGTAGCATTGTGAAGCATCACATGTTCCATCTCTCTGAAGCCTGTTGTCTCAGCAACTTAGTTGTAACTTTGTTTTGTAAACAAAACACAAGTTTATACATAGCTTTCTGAAAGCAACTATCTGGGGAGACTTTCCTCCTTTGTCTTCATATACCTTTGTGCAAAAGATCTTCTTCTTTGCTTGAATGCCTCCTTCTTGGTCTTCTCGATCTAAATAAAAATTACATTTAGAGACCTAACATACTATTACAAGGTTTCTACAAACTAACATACTTAATGTATTTATTATTTTACAATGTTCAAGTGAACTAAGTATACTAAATAAAAATTTTAAATTGGATAAGTCATTGTATTGAGTGATCAAAATACTAACAGATATTTCCTAACATTAGCTATGTGGGGAGGGCACATCTTATTAAGAGTTATTGGTTGTAATGTCTACCACTCCTCAAAGGACTGCTTCGTGTCATTGAGGCCATTTTCAGGTCCTTTCTATGGTCTAACAGCGATTCGGTTACTCGGAAGGCTCTAGTAGCTTAGGAAAGGTATGCTTGCCTAAATCTAAAGGGGGGCTACATATTATCTCACTCCAAGAATGGAGTCAAGCCTGCATGATGAAGCTGCTCTGGGATTCATGTGGTAAGCATGATAATTTGTGGATCAAATGGGTGTATATCTACTACATGCTGCAACTTAGTATTATTACAAATAGCGCTCCAAAGTCTTGCCTGTGGATTTTCAAGGGTATTCTTCAATGTCGACGATTCTGCTCCAACTTAGTATAATGCACCTTCCCAAATTTCGTGTATCGTGCTTTGCAAGGGAACAATGCCAGTGTGGTTTGGCGGAAGCTTTTTTATAAGAATCGAGCAAGGTCGGGGGCTCAAATAGTTTTATGTTGGCTTGTCATGAACGGCTAGCAACAAAGGACAAGTTTTTTGGAATGTTGCCGCAAGCTGCGTGCTACTTCTTCCCTGGCAAGGAGACATTTGCACCTCTTCTGTTCGATTGCACCTGCACCGCTACAATCTGGGCCTCCGTGCTTGTGTGGCTGCGAATACATCATGTGCCCCGCGACTGGATCAGGGAATTGGATTGGATAGTGCAAAATTCGAAAGGTAAAGGATGGAGGCCAAGCTCATGAAGCTTGCATTTGCGGAGACTGTGTATGAGATTTGGATGTTTCGTAATGATATGCTTTAATCCAACCTCTAGCACACCGGATGGTAGTAGAGTTGCTTAAAATATCATCGACGCACTTGTCTATAGGGCTTGGAGTGTACCTGATCTCAAGACCCATGTTAGGAATTTGATTGTAGTCTAGCTTTCTTATTGTTTTTTTTCCGTTCTGACAATTTAGGCTGGATCGTTTGATCGTCTTCGACTTTGTACTGTTTTAGGAGATTGATACTATATTCTCGTTCCAAAAAAAATTATAATCTCATAAAGCAGAAAAGATGAATACTTTTTTTTTAAATAAGAAAAATTGAGTACAACACCACATATTATTATAACATAGCTCTTCCTTTTCTTTGGCGGCAAGTTAAGCAGGTTATCAAACACAACATCATCAACAATAGTGTCGGTGAAGGGAACCTTAACGTGTTTATTTTGAAATAGCTTAGGAAAAGTACTTGGCGAGTACGACTCAACATAATGATTTGTTGACATGGCACGAGTCAAAATCTTGTCTGCAACCGATTTGATGCTAGTACTACTAGCCAAAATTATTTACTTAGCTTTGTCAAAAGAGAAACATCAAATATCTCCTCACCGGCGCCAAATTGTTCATTCGCCTCGTGATTAACCTGCCACCATAAAGTAGAAAGAGCCAGAAAAGGGTGTGATCAAAATATATTATAGTTTTTCTAAATTGTCATAATTGTTGCACTTTTTTGAATATTCTTCTTTTTTCAGCTTAATGAGATCGTAATTACTCTATGGAGTTTCACTTTTATAACCAAATGACCATATGATTTGCTAGAAGCTAAAATATAGGAACAGTATGCCTACGGGCTACGGACCCCTGCAGACTAACACATGGAGAAAGACTGGGAGTATAACATCTAGTGTTTAATACTTCTTGTAAGGGCGAGTATCATCTGGTGTTTAATACTTCTTGTAAGGGCAAAATGATTCAATGGATTTGAAGAACAGCCAATTGGGATACCAAAAAAGATTTCATTTTTATCAATCGGGGCATTGTGTGATTCTCAAACCCCAGTATAAGTATTAAGATTTCAAGAACATTACAATCATTCAAGATTTAAAGCTGTTTTTGGATGACTTGATGTTATTTATGCGAGGTGATTTGGGATCTATGGAACTCTTATTACATCGATTTGACCTTTTCTCCCATGCCACCAGGTTTGCATGCCAGTGTCACAAAGACACGTATCTGCTTTGGCAGAGTTGCGCGAGTGGAGCAGCAACACATATTGGCTTAGACGGGTATTGCGTGTGGGCGGCTTCCAGTGAAATATTTAGGCATTCCTCTCTCACACCGTCAACTTACGATGGTGCAATACCGACCCCTAGTTGACAGGATCCTGGTTAGGGTCCAGCACTGGTCGAGAGCAGTTGATAAAGAGTGTTATTACCTCCATTACAACGTACTGGCTCCAGGTCTTTCCCATACCTAAGAAAGTACTTTATCACATCCAACGTATTTGTTGTATCTTTTTGTGGAGTGGTAAAGATAGTAACTATCGTAACGCACTAATTGCTTGGAAGCAAGTCTGTGCTCCTAGGAGTTGTGGCGGGCTGAACATAATCAGTCTCCCTGAGTGGAACAAAGCGCTTATTTCCAAGCTTCATAGGAAAATTCAAACGAAGGCGGACTCTACAAAGCTACTACATTAAGAAGCAACAATTGAATGATTGGAATAGTCCCATATGCAGTTCAGCAACAATGCGGGTTGTGCAGATGCTCAAGCCAGAATTAATGGATTAGCCGGAGTGGGAGCAGCAAGAGGCGGCACAGTTCTCGATAAGGAAAATTTATTGCCTCCTGCGTGCATGCCCGGACCGAATTGAGTGGTGTGCCATGGTGACTAGAAACCCTGTTAGACCGAAGGCCAATTTCATCTTGTGGCTTTCGCTCCACTGCAGATTGGCAACCAAGGATCGGTTGGCCTTTTTTGGTATCATGAATGATGGGCAATGTGCTTTCTGTGTTGACAATGATAATATTGATCACTTGTTCTTTCAGTGCCCGATTATCTATGAAATTCTGAGGGGTGGCTTGAGATGGCTACGGGTGTTTCATCTCCCCATTCAGGATTGGCAGCAGCTTAAATTCGTTGGTTGTGTCAAGTGGCGAGAGGTATGTGTCGGCGAGCAACTGTGTTCCGAGCTCTTATGGCTGAGACGTTCTACCACATTTGGATTGCTCGAAACGAGAATATTTTCAAGAATATAATTCCAGATATACACTGTATTACACGATGTATCCTCTGGATCACTTGAATTCGTTGCGCATAGGGCAAAGTTGTTAAATTGGTTAGGGAACTTGACCTGCAGGCACTAGGCCTCTAAGTTTTTTTTGTTTTTTTTTTTTTTGTGTTCTTTTGGTCATCATAGGTGGTAGTCTAGCTTAGTCGTTTCTCTCATGGGCATGGACTCATTCGACACCTAAATGTACTGACTTTGTTTTAGAGTATTAAGACAAGTTCTTCGTTCAAAAAATAAATAAATAAAACTAAGCCAGTAAACTTACCTTCAAGAATTCATCTCATCGATTGCAGAATTCTTGTGTTTCTCGCAAAAAACTTTCCTCCTTCTGAAGATCCCTAAAAAAAATTCTTGTTTACAAGTTCGATGAGAAAAACCGAACGAGAGAGTTTAAGATTAAATAGTAATACTAATATGATCAAAATTTTGTATCTATAGTAAAACCTCTATAAATTTCTCCCTCAGTCCCTCTAAAATTGAAACAATTTGATTTTGCACGCTTTTAAGAAAAATATGTGGTCCCATAGAAGTATGTGGTTAAGGCTTTATTTAGCAAAACTAGTTGATAACTGATTAATATAGTTGGTAGCTGGTCATGCGGCTTTCTTTTATCAACAAGCTAACTTGATCAGCTAGCTTGTTTGAGAAGCTGCGTGTTCACATAACAAGCTTTTTATAATAATTGAAATACTCATAAAGCTGAAAGCTAGTTGTCAATAGGGCCTAAGAATGAATTTGAGATATTCAATGAATAGAAAGTAAGCGTGGGGCCAATAATGTGTGGTTAAAAATGAGTTGTATTGTTAAGGGGGGGAGGGGGAGCAATAATATTAAGACCGGAATGTTTTATTAAATTAGCGAGATATTATTATATCGATAAATAAATAATTTATTAATTTATAGGTTTTTAAGACCTTTAAATTTTCAAGTCCAATATACTAATTACCATGTATATTAGTTAGAGATTAAAAATGAATTAGAAAAATAAGATTCAATTAACATTCTATGAATTCACAAAGTAAATTAATGTGCAACATGGCAAATTGCTTTCGACAATGTAAAATTTGTTCGACGGATTCAACGGGATCAAGTGATTTATCGATGCAAATTATGAAAAATTATTGAAGAAATTGTGGCGAAAATATTTTTAAAATAATGATCGTTACGAAGTTCAAAGCATTAAAGAAATTTTAATGGATACTATTCAAAATATTGTTGATGATGAAGCTGGGGATGATTCAGTAGCTTTGAAATCATCCACTACAAAAGAATCATTGGAAGCGGGCTCGTCACAACTTTTTTTTGTAATACAAGAAGACAACGTCACAACAGTTTAGTGTAGGAGTGTAGGGGTGTACATAAAAAATAACCGTCCGCTCCACCCGCCAAACTGTCTGCCAACTACCCGCCATCGACGGTTAGAATTTTTGTCAAAAACCGCCCGTGGATTACAAATTTGTAACCTGCCATTAAGCGGGTGGGTGGCGGTTTGGTAGTTGACCAACCGCCAACCTGCACACCCACCCGCTATATATGTTACTAGTATGTATGTAACATTTTATTGCATTAGATTAGTAGTAATAGATCCCCACTATTCATTTACTCCTATGTTGCAATTTTACGCCTTCTCATTTACTCATAGATTGCAAATTAATGCCATCTTAGTTTTTGCCATGACATTTGTAATTTAAGTAACTCATGAACTTATATTGTATTTGGAATTTTATGTGCTTAGACTATTTGTATTAATGTTTGAGATTGTGTTATGTTTCCCTTAATATTTAGTTTATTGTAGACTTAGAGATTATGAAGTATAATGTCTCTTTCGTTAATGCGTCACATATGCCATTTTTTGTATACGTTAACAAACCGTCCGCTTCAAGTAGTCAACTGACCCGCGACGGTTAGGAGAAAATCCGCCGCGGTTAATGATTTGGTGTACCCGCCATAGGCGGGTCGATTGGAAATTTTACAAATAAACGCCCGTAACCGCCCGTGTACACCCCTAGTTTAGTGCAATGAAGAGGTTTAAATATAAACTCAATATAAATTTGAAATTCAACAAAAAAGATTATAGATTCATTTGTTACTACATAATCTTAGAATTTTGAAGTCTCTCTCTCACCTACACACGCATATATATATATGGAATCTTTTGGGAAAAATTCAAAAAATGTACCTTAAATTGGAACATTTTGGAAAAAAGTACCTTATATATATGGAATCTTTTGGGAAAAATTCAAAAAATGTACCTTCAATTTTAGTATCTTAAGTTTACTAAAAATCAAAATACGATACTTTTGTGACACGTGAAAGCTTCATTAGATGATACGTGTCACTTTGCAATTTTAAATATTTCATGGGCAAAATTACAATTAAAATTATTTTCGTTAATTTCAATTAAACCACATCATTTTGGATAATAATCAACTAACTACATTTTATAAAAATAACCATTTAACCCCATTAATAACTTTCGTCTCCTCTTTTCTATTTCAGTGTGTCAGTCGTCCGTTTTGGCTTAGTCTTGCTTCTTGGGGTTGTTTAGCCGTGACATTTGTATATTTTATATTAACTGGCTGTTTATCAAACGGCTGGAGTGGTCATCTTCCCAATCAAATTAAACATTTTATATGAAAAAAACTCAATTTTAATTAAAAAGGGTCACTCAAATTCTATCTCAATCAATTCCTAAATGATGTGGACGAAATGATGTCTCTTTGTCTAGCCATGGATCTACGCAAATAAGTAACCAAAAGAAATCAAAACAACTAGTAAAATCAAAACGAACTAAACAATACTATCAACCTAACATCAAAATTGCACAATGTACCCGCAGGCACAGCTCTACCCAAGTTCGATTAATTAATTAAACAATGTAATAAGTCTCACTTTGTTTAACACTTTCTTAAAGTGCAAAACAACTTTAGAAAGTGTAAAACAACTTTACAAACTCGTGTTTTTTTTTCTTTCTTTCCATGTCTGCAGCTCATTAATCAGCGCAGGCAATCATCGTATCTCTTCCACTCCACCTGTTCCAAATCGATGCAACGCTATGTAAATCGTGAAAAGATGTGTTATCTGCTCTATCGGAATATATTTGGTGGTTATTTCGCCACAGAAAATCCCATCTACAGAAAATACTACACCCAGTTGGCCAGACTTCCAACAGCTCCAAAATCACCACGGATTTGCGCCATACTTGTAGGCACACCTGAATTCTGGTCGATTCGCTCAATT
>JAYMSP010005135.1:0-14415 GCA_036897095.1 Plantago elongata | reverse complement strand
CCCCCCCCCCCCCCCCCCTTTTTTTGAGATAATTCATTTTTCTGACTACTCGCTTGTATTATCAAGGAAACTAATAAAAAGAAAGGAATCAATAGCTGGATTGATATCTTCTTATGCCAAACATGCTGCACATTTCACTGATTTCTTATACTATTTAGAGTATGCGTAGCAGAGAACGGGTCTTCTGTATTTTTCAAGGCTGTGGCACTGGTCATTTATTGGAACGGACTTGAGAAAGGAGCATCTAGTTTGACAATATAAAAAGTGGTGCTTGGTGGTTATCGTAGATCACATAATGTAGCTTATTAGTCAAAGAACGGAAAAGGCTCAATTACCTTTTGGTGGAAGTAGTCAAATGGAAGTTAGCATCTCCTAATTGATATTATTATGCTGCCTCTGAGTGGAACATGATAGTTTCTGGGAACAGTGTTCTGTTTCCAGTAGATTAATTTGCTTCCTTCTTTTCTTTGTCCTACTGCTATTTGTTCTGTCAAAACCTAGTTACTAATTTAACATTGTAAAATTAGTTAATAAGATGTACAAATTAGAATCATCTTTATCATATCTGCTTTAGTATATGGAAGCGGAATTTATGGGGGTTAAACATGTATGTATTCATTATTTTGTCCTTTTCATTATATCTACATGAACGTACAGTGACACTTCTCTTTTTACGCTCCAGTCAAACAGGGTGACGTTTAACCTGACACCAGAAATCATTCATCAGGCAGGTTTGCTAGTTTCAAATATATTGTCCAAAATATGTATTATAATTCATTTGGCTTGGGCTGTAAACAATGGATGAGACCAAAAGAAATCTAAATTCTGGTTCATTTTTACTCCCTCTGTCCCGTCAAATTGTATTCAAATTTAGTCCTTCCCATTGAATGGTATACATATGTTTGGCCAACTTTATCTCGTACCTTTACTAGTGGATCGTACCACTAAACCAATTGACACAACATCCACAAACCCCCTAAAAAACCGATCCGAAAGCAAACATATACTGCAATTCCAATGAGCGGAGGGAGTCTACATGTAATTTTTTATGATTCCAACCTCTTAAAAGTTGTTGGTACAATATTAGGGGCCTGCTTCCCTTCCTTAACTTTCTAATTACAGTCAGATGTACCCTTCCTACTAAAAAGTTTCTTACATATTCAAGACTATGTGCAGATATTTGCTGAGAAACCAGCAGTTCGACAAGCGTATTTGAATTTTGTTCCCAAAAAGGTATGGGACTTGAAGAATTTCCTGCAAAGTTGCCGTTTGCTACATATGCTGATAAGCCCGGCATTCATAATTGATTATTGCCTGTACTTCCATGTTGCACAAAATTTTATATGATAGTTGTGATATTACTATTCATTCCAATGGCGACAAGATATTCTAAGTTTCATTGCCCGTGATAATTTACTGTTAAGTTCCTCATGCCAAAACAATTCCTGGGTCACATGGTAGAAAAATTAACATATTTCCTCATTTTCCATTATACATGGCCCTCACAATGTCTTATCATGATATCACACTCTTTTTTGTATTGAGGATACTGAGTTTGGTTAAAATATAGATACGACAATATTTCCTTGTTGGATCTCTGCAGGGCTCAGTGTTGCTATTGACTAAAATGTATGAATGGCTTAAATCACAATGTAATCTTGGTGACATCCTGAATTAGTAATCCTTCATTCCTACAGTGAACCTTGTAGATCTTTGCAGGGCTCAGTGTTGCTATTGACTAAAATGTATGAATGGCTTAAATCACAATGTAATCTTGGTGACATCCCGAATTAGTAATCCTTCATTCCTACAGTGAACCGTGTAGATGTGATTGTTTTTCTTAGAGTAAAGTTAATTGTAGGACTGCTACTTTTTATTGGGATGATGGACTTATTTATTCTACTAGAAATAAAAATACTATCTTTGTTCCAAAGAAGGAAAAGGTTAATCGTAGAATTGCTGATGTATTGATAGCATCCATAAGTGTATAAAGAGCATTATTTAATTATCTAAAGAAATTTCTACCTTTTGTACTATGAATTTTATGTTAAAAGACATAAGATCCATGAGGATCTAACTGCTATTCCATGTAGTGATTGTATGAGTGCCACCCAAAAATAATTTCTACTGAACCTTCATTGGTATTCCAGATGACAGATCAAGAGTTCTGGACTAAATATTCAAGAGCAGAGTATCTTCACAGTACAAAAAATGTAGTAGCAGCCGCAGCTGAGGCTGCTATGGATGAGGAGCTTGCTGTTTTTTTGAAGCAAGATGATATGTTGGCAAATGAAGCTCGCAGAAAGGTAATCTCCTCAGATGCAAGTACTTTTGCTGCTTTGTTTTTTATAATTTTCTAATTTCATCTGTAAAATTGATGGTTCAGATTAGGCATGTTGATCCGACTGTGGACATAGAAGCTGATGAAGGAGACGATTACATACATCTCCCGGTACATATGCTTGCATCCTACCCTGCTAAAGCATGTCTGTAAATACCTCCTCCGACCCAATTCAATTTTCCAAATTCCATTGGGATGTCCC
This sequence comes from Plantago elongata, assembly GCA_036897095.1. Taxonomy (NCBI): domain Eukaryota; kingdom Viridiplantae; phylum Streptophyta; class Magnoliopsida; order Lamiales; family Plantaginaceae; genus Plantago; species Plantago elongata. The sequence continues at coordinate 11,872 of JAYMSP010005135.1, read as the reverse complement.
AACTTTAACTTCCCATCCATTAAATGAAAAATCTTTCCTACTTTATTCATTTTCTCTCATACTTTATACACTATATCCCCTATGTCATTCCATCTCTTTACTAGTTACTACTTTATTAATATATCCCATACTTTATTCACTCTTCTCTTAAAATCCGTGTCTGGGCCGGCTGGAAGTTGAATATGGGGTAGAGGGAGTGTAATTTAAGATATTAGAAGCTTTATTTGTGCAATGGAGCCTGGAAGAATTTATTAATGGTAATTCTTTCAAGCAAATTTCCTTTTTGTCTTTTTTGAATTATCATTGTTATTATTTTTATTATTATCATTATTATTATAACTATTAATAAACTCTTAAAAAAATGCATTATAGTTTGGGGAAAATGTAGAAGTGTACTCTATGTAGCTACTTACCTATCTTGGTACCTTGTGTTGTTGTAACATTGTCCAATACTCCAATTTAGTTACCCATTGACACGTGGCTACATAATGTGCCACACGTGTCAATTTGCAAATAAAAGAATACATTGGACCAAAATGTAAATACAATAAATTTTGTAGCTGACTACTTGATTATGAACCAGTCCAACTTTATTAAAACGGTCTATAACATCCCATTTATCATTAAAAAAAACATTTCAAAATCATCCATTTCATTTTTTAAATTCTCCAAAACTAACAAAAATTAGAATTATGATACTAAAGATGGAGAAAAACAACTTGATTTTTTTTGAAAAAAGATAAAAACGAAGAAACGGAAAGGTAAAAACCTTATGCAAGAAACCGTCAATGGCCATGGAATCTTTCTTCCAGGATGTATTCAGCTTCTTTATGATTCCATGAGGATGAAGTAACTTGCATGGTGTTTGGCTTTTCTTTTTTATTATTCTTTTTAATTCTTTATTTCTGTAATTATATTATCTTTTTTTATGTTTCCAATTAAATGGATGATGTTGCAAATCAAATTGGATACATGGGGTTTGTTTAAATTATTTAGGAAATTGGGTATATTTTAAATTAATTAAAACTTATTTTTACATTTAGGCCCAAATTTTTTGAATTTTCAAAGTGGCACTGTGCCACTTAACTATACAGCCGCGTGTCATGGGTTACCTATTTGGAAAATGTTAAAGCATAAGGTACCAAATACCAAAAACGCTGGGTGGATGGATTACTTAGAGCTATAATACTAAGGGCGGCTCGCCTGGCACTTCCCCAAGCTCCATTCCTGCTCTTTGGTTCTCACAATTCAATACAATTTTGATTTACAGGCTTAACTCTCATTGAGTATGGCTTGCATAAATGTAGGATCATGGATTACAACGTGGTGAGGTGAAGGATGTTTTGGAAGCACAATATGAGCCATATAAAAGGTCGTTCTCCCAAGATCTGAACCAACATGCAGCGGTTGTTCTGCAAGGAAGACTCGTAGGTAGTGTTTTCTTTGAAATTTGTAGTCTTATGAGCTTGTAGAGCTCTTTTGCTTTGAAAAAATGAGGATGAAGTTTGTTGGGAGTTCATGGGTCGGCTTTACGTTTGAACAAGCTTGCTACTAGATCAGTTAATAGTTTTTTTTATAATTGTAAGCAGTTGGGATTAAGCTTCGGAGTCTCCGCAAGGATTAAGCTTGCTACTAGATCAATTATTAGCTCTTTGTACATTTAAGCAGTCGGGATTAAACTTCAGAATTTCTTGGTGTTATCTTATTTGGTATGTATTGCCTTTGATGGTGGCAATGTCAATTTGGCCTGCCCAGGCTTGACATGATTCTACGGGGCTTTGCCTGCTTGTTATTTTTACACGGGCTGGGTCTGCGCCTGGATAACGCGCACATGTGTCTGGCGGTCGGTCCTGGGCAAAGATTTTATCCCAAGGACTTCGCCCTCTAGTAAATTTAAAATAAATAGAAATCTGGCCCATTGCAATTCCTTGGTGGGCCTCGTGCAATTTGTCAATTCGTACCTTTGGGAAGCCTTATCTTCTTGTGCTTGTTTGACCATGTAAGGAAGTTGAATGATCTGGTGCTGTAGCCTTGTACCAACTTATGTACTTGCTTCTACATGCTTCATCCCCTTTGTTGAATGAGAAACCAAAAGTTTGTGAACAGCAGCTTAAATCTTTGTTCGGGTGTAATTCACCTGCAATTTACATGGATGTACATTGCATAATGAATGCTAGTGAAAACAAGGACCTTCAATTTGGTGTTTAGGCATTTGCTTTGACAGCCTCACATCAATATTCAAACCATTGATAATCTGTATCTTATCGTACTTGTGTCTTAGTTGAGCATGTTGGGCAATTTAGTGATGGGTGCGGCCTCATACAAACTTCATCCCCTTATTTACATTCTTTACCCACTCTATTGTGGGAAGCCAGTAGTCTGTACATAGAAGCTTAAGTATGAATTTTGATAAATGCTAGTAAAAACAATTCTGGAAGGATCTTATTGTTCTGAAACTGTATGAGAACTTCATTTTTCTTTTGTTTCAATATTTGGAAATAGATGTTGAACTTCGAGACACAAGATCTGTCGCTGAAGCTCTCACCAGGACAAAACAAGGTCAGAAAAGCTCCTTGTCATTTTTACCTTAAGCTGTCAATTCCTTTCTGTCACATTGAATAGGTTCACTGATTTTTAAGTATGTATCTGCAGCTGAGTTGGCCAGTGAAGCATCCAATACAAAATCAGAAAGAGATCTTTCAGATAGAATTTCTCGAATGGCAGAGATTGAGGATCTCCGGGGACCCCAGGATCCTTCAGTTGCACCCTTATCTATCAAGGTTTCACTTTCATTAATCATTTAAGTTCGAATTGCAATGGTAAACTGCTGAAAGTACTTACATGTTCCCGATTTTACGAACAGGATCCACGGGACTACTTTGATTCTCAGCAGCCCAATGCCCTAAATGCGTATGGGGATGGCAGTTCTGGTGTAAAGCAAAAGAGATTGAGGGTGAGCTCTAGTGAAGCCTATGGATTATTGCGCGAACTTGTATCTGACATTAGTGGAAAGGGAATGAGTAGACCAGTTATGAACCAGGAGGTAGCTATGCAGGTATTTGGTCTTAATTTTTATACTTGGACATTTTATTTTGGCATGGTTTCTGGTTATACTGTTTGGTTCAGTAAAATATGACTACTTTGTGTCCATTACATAATAGGTTCTCAATGGGTTGACTCAGAATATTTCAAGCACCAAGTACAGTGTTGGAAAGAATCCACATGAGAGTGTCTTGGATATGTTGCCTAAAGGTACCAAAGAGGACCTCTTACATGTAAGTTGTGCCAGCTCTTGTGCTTTACTAAACTCAAGCAATTGGACTTTGGTTCATCATAATATCTTGAACGTAATTTCTTTGTAGCATTGGTCATCTATCCAGGAATTATTGAAGCACTTTTGGTCATCTTACCCAATTTCAACTAAGTACCTCAATGACAAGGTATGACTGTGCAGTTTGTTCCTTATCTTTAACTGCCGTGCAGTTTTCGTGCTAAAATAGTTAAACTCCTAAGATGTCCAAAATTATGGAGCAATTGTACTTTATTCATCTGGAGGGCAGCGGGTTGTTTTGTGGATGCTTCTTGGAAGCACAAAGTTGTATAAAAAGCTGCCATTGAGTGAATATATAGGGCTTTTTGCATACAAATCAGAAGCAGCTTTAAGTGCCTTTTTTAGTGCTTGGTTTGGTCTCGGAGAAGCATTTAATTTGTAAACACTTTTTCACTCGTAACTGTTGGAATATGCCTTATGGGTTCTGTAGGTTGTTTCATTGACAGGACACATTAATTCTCAGTTACACGTTATACGTGCTTCTATTGGTGGAAACTTATCTACATTGGTATCTTTTCCTTTACCGTGATTATAAATTCTTCTACTATCAATTCAAGAAGTTCCTCTGTAATAGAAGGAAAACAAAAGAATAGGAATCTCAAATGTTGGTTTTCCTAAGGTTTATAAATAGGGCAATCTGACACCAATTTAATCAAAAGAAACGTCTCGAGTTTCTCCTAATTGTAAAGCCAAGTTGAATTATCAGGTTCCTGAAAATCAGTGAAATTAGAGCCTCACGCTTTTACAAATCGAATGGTGTAGTGATGGTACTATTACTTGGTGAACTTAGGAAGTAGCAGCTTTTGTTTACAAATTTAGTTTCCTGAATGCTTCGCTTGTTTACAGGTATCCAGGTTGAAAGACGCAATGTCACAAGTATATCCAAAGTTGCAGGTTATTTTACCTTTCTGTACATGCGTGGACTGTTTAACTTGCCATATCACTGGTGTAACTTACTTTATTTTTTCAGAAAATTAAGGAATCCGTGCAATCAGATTCCAGGCATCAAGTTTCACTTCTCGTTCAGCCAATGCTACAGGTATAGCGATGTTAGTTTTTTCATAGCTAGGCTAAATTTCACCAGCTCAGTGTTTTTAGGAATAAATCTTACAACAACTAAAGTTTACTTGCATAAAATGCTAAGTTCTGCAATGACTCTTTGGCTGCAGGCTCTTGATGCCGCCTTTGCATATTATGAAGCAGATTTACAGAAGAGAAATACCAAGAGTGGGGAGAAACCCAACGGTTTTACATAGTGGTTTCGCAATTGTTTATATTACAAATTTTGTAACTCAAGCAACAAGATAGATATTTTCGCGGTTTAATTTTCTCCGAAGAGTACATTTTTCATCTGTAGGGCAGTTGTTCAAAGATTTAGATGGATTTTCTGCAACTGCTTCGATTTGTTTCATAGGAAGGCACATAAAAAGAGATGAGAAAAGCAAACTTAAGGTGGAATTTTTTGTTTACCGAAATTTCCTTCATTTGTTGGATGACTGAACTCGACTTTCATAGTGAGAATTCTATATGAAAAAATATATATTTGTAAAAATTATGATTTTAATGGCAGCTTGTCAATTAAAGTTCTCATTGTAGATAAATACAATTTTGAGAAAATATTATTACTGGCTGTCAAATTACCTGCCTCGAAATGCATTATTGTCTGTCTATATACTGATATACATATATTTGCCATTGAATTGAATGAGACCCCAAATGCACAAGGAATATGCATGTATTTGAACATTTGCTCATGCATCTATTGTGTTTGTATACATGAATGTTCTTAATGTATAATATAATGTTGTAAAATTATTTGTTCTGTAAATCAACGAGTGATCCAGAATCCAGATGTACACATACTGCTTTTAATGACTATGGTTTAATGTACGTAGGTTTCTAATATTAGGACTTATAACTTGACAGTATAATCATCACTCTAAAAGCCCAACTTTGGTGGGAAAAAAATCAATAATCATCATAACTATAGAGCAATCCATTCAGTAATCATCACTCTAAAAGTCCAACTTTGTAGAAAAGAAATCAGTAATTCATCATCTCTATAAAAAAAAGAATTGCTCTCGTTGAGAGTCGAACTCAAGACCTCCCGCTTACTAAACGGGTGCTCTAACCAACTGAGCTACGAGAGCTAGATACTTCTATTTAAACCAATCCCCAATATAACAGTTACAATACAACAAAATAGGTACATTTAGAAAGGTATCAAAGTACCTGGGAAAAGATTGATCGCGCCCCACGATTTACTTTATTATTTTGGGTATAGAGAGCATGCTTCTTAGGATCTAAAATCAGTACTTCTATAAAATTATTGGTATAGAATAATAAGCAAAAACATAAGGAGTTTATGTCCCTATTCGATTGCCCAGCAAACATTTCTTGTTATTAACTATAGATGTGGCAATTGAGAAAAGACAAAATACTAGTATATTCTAATTGAATTTCAACATTTGCAGTTTAAAATTAACTCGTAGTTAAAGTTTTATTATATAATAAAGTTGAACATTTTTTATATTTTCAATTTAAAATTAATTCGAAGTCAAAATTAAAAAAAAATTGATCGCAAAAAGTCAAAATAAGTAACTTGGAATTTTCTATTGTAAATCAGGATGTCGCATTTTTAATACATTAAATCAAAACTTCAACGGTGGAGATCGAATAATGTCCTACCTTTCGCACTAAGTGTGGTTATGAAGTGTCCCTCGTACTGTCACATGTTGCTCTAACCACTTACATATCCTAAATATATTTAAATATTATTAAAAAATCTTTTTCATATATTCAATACCCCTAATAACAAAATTAAAATATTTAAACAAAAAATTGAAAGCTAATAATTAAAATTATATTATATTATTCTCTAAAGGTAGGAGGCTGAACAAAAAATAAAACTAATAAGAAAAATTAAGTTAGAACAATTGGAGAATTTTAATTTAGGGTTCGTGTGAATATTGATAAATTTTGAAATTTTAATTTAGGGTTAATGTGAATGTTATCCTTGATTATGAGTAGTGTGAATGTTATCCTTGATTATGAGTAATATGGATATTTGTGAATTGTGACTAATTATAATTTTTAACAACGAAGGGCAAATCAATTGGTAATCCGCTTCCCCTCAAACCAATAGGTAAGGGGTTCGAATCACCTTAGTCGTTTCAAAAAATATATATATAATTTTTAAGATTATATTTCTCTTGTAAATTATATAATATGTGTTTAATTGTTTATTTAAAAAATAATAATGAAAAAAATAAATTTAAATAAAAAGTAGCAGTTGAGGGCGATAGACAACGATAGTGAAGTGCGATAGAGAGCGACTGAAACGTGTCAGGTGTTGACATATTGACTAATAATAGTCAAAGCGACACTTTGACTGGCGGTATAATCTGAAGTAACTTGGGCCGGGACGGAGGAATTTTTTTCTTTTTTTAACACAAATCAACATCAAGCGAAAGCACATAAAAACTGAACTAAATTAGCAGAATCTTAATATTACATACCTTAAAAATATTAAATTATCCCTAAACAATTAAAATTTTAATAAATAAGATAATAGCTCATCAAACCTAATAATAAGATAATACTTAAGGTAATAACAATCACCAACCTCAGCCCTGATCCGCAACACCCCAACCTTGATCCGCATCACACCAACCATCACTCGCACCAGCATCTTGATCCGCATCACCCCAACCATCACGCGCACCGGCATCTGAAGCCTCCCCACCCGCAGCAGCATCCGAATACTCCCCATCCGCATCCCCTGATGAAGGTGGACAAGGGCAGTCTTCAATAGTAGTATATCCAACTCGACTGACAAAATGTTAGCAAAGGTGCTGACTTTTGTGCATACGAAGCGGCAACTCCAGATTGAACTGAATACCTCTTCCATTCCACTAACAGATTCACCTCTTCTTTTCAACAAACGTGAAGTGTTTTGTCTTTAAGGTCGTACATCATCCTCTTCACTCCACCTTTTGTACCTATTTGTCGATCAGACCGTCTTCGATAAAGACACACCGAAACCGCACCCTATCACGTACATGTACCGAGAGGCGGTGAGTGTTCTTTTTTTTTATTTTGGAGACTGTTATAGTGGATAAGTTGATCGTGCATTGAAATAGTATTCAAATTCATTTTTTACAGTTACCTATGTTTATTACTTCCTCCATCACGGCACAAGTTTTTCATTTTGACCTTTTGCGGTCAAACTTTTTCAACTTTAACTACAAATCAATCTTGAACTGCAAATCTGAAATATCCAAAAATATATATAGATGAAACTTTAGAGGTTAAAGTTTAGACAAACTTTTACTTTTCACCCTTATAAGTCTGGGTGAACTATACATATTCTTTTCAAGCATTGCAACTACGTATTGAGCATCATTACAAAGCAACCAGTAACATGTGTAGTTCGGAAAATTTTCATCTAGGATGATTTATATTGTCTTCTTCTAAGGCATATAAAAGTATAATAAAAGAAACGAAAGAAGAACCAATGAAAAATACGATTATTTTGGCCAAGACACGATGGGTCTCGCCATTATTAATTTAGTTGAGCTTTTAAACCATATTACATTTGGTTAATCAAGTTTTTATTGAATTTTCAATCTCAAAAGAGAAAGAGAATACATTCTATACAAGTTTTTTGATATAATTTAGAGGGTTGTTGGACGAACGTTGATTGATTATGAATAATTAAATAATTTATCAAATGGTCCATATCAAATTGTCAAAGGCGACTAGACGACCGTTCTATAGCCTATTATCGCCCTACGCTTTATGAATGTTTTTAAATTGAAATAAAATACAAATATTAATAAAAATATTCAAATCATCCTCTATTTTTTTAAAAAGAAAATTTTGAAATTACAAAATATTCTTAATATGTATATTCTTATACTAGAAGCTACGTCACCCGCTACGCGTGTGAAGCATCGTATTCTGGTCTTGTGCAATGAATTTTAAAATATATTTTACCTATATGAGTACTATTCTACCGTTATTTGTGTTAACTTATAATTAATTTGTCGATGTTGTTAATATTATAACAATATAAAAGTTAAAGAAGAATAGTATAATATTCGAAAACGTATCAATCAGAATGTAAAAGTTAATGTTTACCTATATGTGTTCTGGTCTTGCATGTTTTATCGTTCGTTAAATTATACTTATAGTATTTTTTACAAAAATATACATTATCATAACTTACATTCTTAAATTTATAAGCTTTGTTTCACTTATGATAATGAAGATGTATTTTTTTTCCCTTTGAGTTGTTCAACCCAAATATGCTCCAAATCCTTACTTTCGCCAATCTCCATCACAATCTTAAATCTCATATTCAAACTCCTTTTTGCTACTACTAATCCACCACCTATAAATCCATACACATCCCAACTTTGTCATGACACCCTGCTAATCGATTCCTTACGTGAACTTGTCTTCAGCACGTGTCGTTGATATATGAATAAAATATATGTAAAGACTCTATCAATTGTAAAACTTCTACTACAAATTTATGGAGTTATCACGGCACAATTGCTAGTGTTAAGATTTGTTACCCATTTTGACATCTTCAATCGTAAATAATAAAGGTAAAAATGTTCAATTAAATTATATTATAAAACTTTATATATATTTCGTCTAAGATTAATTTAATTTGTAGTTAAAGTTTTAAATGTTGGCCTGAAAAATTTTAAATGTGTAACATGGGACGGAAAAAGTATAAGTTAATGTTACCATAAATTTATCAAATAGTATATTTTTATTAGTGAAAATATTTTTTGAGAGCTTTATAAAATCTGAGAAGGACCAACAAACAAATTGAATTATATTTGTAATTAAGCTCGACTCTTGAATATATTAAGTCAGCATATTATTTTATTTTTCATAATATGTCACAATGCTAGAAATTTTAGTATAAATTGTAATTTACCTAAAACAAGTAACTTGAGCATTTGATAAAACACTTAAAAGAGGAAAGATATCAAAATTAACACCATCTCGTTTTGTTTTCTCACTTTTATCCTTGCCCGCCGGATCAGAATTCATGAAAGAAGATGAAAGGCAGCTTGTGTAGTTAAAAGAGACCCCACCAGTCATCCCTTACCCACAACATCAATTTCTATGAAACAATTGTCATTTTCTTGTTGTTGGGCTTTTCTCTGTTCTTCATTTTCTGCTATTCCCTATACTTCTCCCAACCAACATTAACTTGCAATTCTTCATGATGCCTTTTCAAATGAAAGTGGTTGATTTGATTTGATCAGACAACTCGAATTCCGAAATAATTTATATTTATATGAAGTTTAAAGTGAGATTAAAATATGATATGAATTGTTTCATCTATTATTATGTTAATATTTGTTGAGATCATCGACTTTGTGGGGAAAGATATGGAAGAGAGAAAGTTATGGAAAGAAATCTTGGAGAAGACGAAGAAAGAGAAGCATAAGAGATAATATTAGATAGATGTGGACGGTAGGTGGAGTGAGAGAGCTAGAGATGGATCTCATCTGAACGATTTGAATAAATGCGTATCAAACACGTGCTAGTTGTGTAAGATTGGGGCTTGTCGTGCTATGAATCAGATTTGTACGATAATTTATGAAATTCAACGAAAATTGAGACCAAATTAATTTTTTTCACTTGCTCTTATTTTATTATATCATTACTTTAAAATCTTATCTAATAAATGGGCCAAAAGAACACCAACCTGACTATTGAAAAAAATCCTAGTATATACTTACTCTCTTCTTTTTTAATCTCGAAAATGTATTTACCTAATTGTACAACAATGTGTTTTGTAGGATATATATTACATATATATTGGCTAATTTTCAAAACGGCTAATTTTGAGTGAATAATTTGAATTGGTTTTAGCCTTTTAGACTTAATCAAAAGTAAAAATTCATGCAATTGAAATAGACTAATGTGTAACACCGTAAGTATAATGATGGATTTGAATGGAAAATGTTCTAGATAATGACATCGTAAGAAAACTCATATACGAATTTTTCCTACGATAGTTGAAAAAACTTAAAAGAATAAGCTATTATTGAGACGTTAAAAATTAAAACTAAATTAATTTTTGTCATGAATGCATCGCATCGTGTCACTTTCATGTCCCAAATCCTAACTACTACTTCACCAAACATACTAACCCTATCAGGCCTTTTGGTTTTGGGTTACGGCTGACACAAATTCTCTATCAATAAATTAAAATAAATAATAAAACTTTAAATGATGGTAAAACAAAGTGATTTTAATAATAAAATATGTATACATTTTCATAACACATGTATAAAAAAATAAAAATACACTTAAAACGGCACGACCGAAAGAGTTGTTACTGATACATGTATAAAATAGTTAAATGCATGACCGATCTAGAGTTGTGCAATCAACACATCTCTATATCGAAGCTAATCTACTCTGATCTGGATTTGTATACGTTCGGGTGTGTCATGTTTTCTTAAAAACATTTATTCTATTTATTTGTTTTGATGGTATTAATAATTCAAATAAATTTGTTTAGATATTTCTTAGATAAAATAATAAGTTTATAAAAAATTAGACTATTTTATGAATACAATAATTATGGTATTATTTTTAATTTATTAAAATATATCCCATGTTTAACATCTCGTTTCTACTATTGTAAAAGTAAACTACCCAAAGTTAGTTGTTACATCAATTTATTCAATTTTGACCAATCGAATTAATTTTGATTTTAGATTTCACATTTAAAAATAAAGTTAAAATAAAAAGAAGGAGAAGAAAGTAAATTACACATATCTCCCACTACTTTAACAAATTTATATATTTATTAATAATTTATAACATATATATTATAACTGAATTTATAATTAATTAAATATAAATATATTAAAATTTAATATGAGATATGCATTTATTTATTTGATACGTTATAATTATGAATTCAAATTAATACATTCACGTCCAAATGTGTACTATCTTGTATACCACCATTAGAATCTCTACATGACTGCATGCATCAATTAACAATTTGATGTTAATCTTCCCATCTCTCACTATATAGGGACGTCCTGGAATTTAGAGGGCTCCGTATCAAATTTTAATTGAGTTCTCAAATAATATTAAAATAAAAAGAATTTGTATAGAGCTCGATAAATATTTAATGAATTCTTGAAAATAGTAGAGATTGATAACAATCTATAATAAATGGGAAGAGTATTAGTTATTGAAGGATTTAAATATGATAGAAAGAGGAGATATAATATTAATAGCGATCATTTTTTATTTTTAATTAATTAATTTTATTTTTCCAATAAACTAATGCACTTCGATATTGGATCAGGGCCCAACAAATTGGGCCTTTTAAGAAAAATTTACATCTTTTCCACACCATATATTTGAGTCTGAATATCCTTCTTTATATAATTCTTTATTAGACTTTCCCCTACACGATTTAGATCCAAAACGTGTTCACAAACATTTTTTATTTCAATTTTCAAGTGGATAATATATATATATATA
>JAYMSP010005134.1:0-14416 GCA_036897095.1 Plantago elongata | reverse complement strand
ATTATGGGTTCAAATCTTATTAACAACATATTTATTCATCTATTTTTAATATATATAGACAATGTACAAGTTTGGATCGGGCCGGGCCACTGGGTCGAGCAGATCTGGTCGGGCCACGCGGAACGGGCCGTGTGACCGGGCCGGATGACCCATTGTGATTTCCGACCCATTAATTAATTAATCATTTTTTAATTATTTTTTAAACTAATTATATTATATATTATTTTATAATTTTATGGGTATTTCAGCCCTTTTATAATTGATAAAAAATTAATTTATCCATTGACGAATCATAAAGGATATGAATATTTGATTGGGTGCCTGATATCATAAAGGATATGAATATTTGATTGGGTGCCTGATGTCAGGTAGTGCAAGCTGGGTAGAAAGACCCATGTTACTTTGCCAATTCACGTTCTTATATGTTTCCATTTTAGGAAGCATTGTTTGTAGATGGCAATGAAACCAAAGCCTACGAGTATATTTATATTACTCTAAAACTGAAGCACAACGAGGCTGATTATTGTTACAAACTATATGAAGGGATATGATATAACTAAAAAAACATTAAATCAGAACCTACCATCAAATAAGTTCTAAGTTTTACTTTACTTACATTTAATTAATGAATATGCTGCTACAATATCACCGCTACAATAAATATATAACACCTACAAAATAAACACCACAAGAGTAGTAATAGAATATGAGTTTTTTGAATTCTATTAACTTTCTGTATAAAGCTGTATCGATGATGATAGCAGTCTTTTAATTTAAAGGTTAGAACATGATTCATATTTGAGTTAGACTAGGACTCCGCCATCCACCAAGGTTAAATCCTAGTTAATAAGAATAACTTCGTTCGTGAATCATAATAGAAATAAATCACTAGACAATTAAACTAAACAGTAAGTGTTAATGAATATAGGAAAATTCTAACATTCTCCCTTGGTCCCATAACACTTATCAATGTCTAGCAAACTGAATATGGCTAAAAATATTTTATAATGATATACACAACACTCCACTATTTTAAAGAATAAACATGAAAGAACCATAGCAGTTAAGTTCAAAGTTCATTAACCATCCCTTCCATGATCACATGCACAATCATCTTTAAAACATCACTAAATGAGCATCTTATCTTTATGAATAAATCATTGTGGTAATTTTAATTCATCATGCAGTTTCAAACACAATTACCATGAATAAATGAACGTTGGTTGTTTTATATTTTCCATAACATTAAGGTTATTTTTTGGTATTATGCAACATTGTAGTATTTTCCACTATTTTATATAGCTTATTTTATGTTCCAATACATAAGGGTTATATTCTCACTATGACATATATACTTCTATAGAGTATAGATAGAACTTTAGCAAGAATTCTTAAGTAAGACTATTGTTATTCATATAATAGCACTAAAAATGCGTAATAGCATACTATATAATTAGATATTTAAAGAACAAGATAGCTCAGTTATTTGATATTAATTTACTTGCGAGGAGTTTTATAGTCATGAAAGGTCATTATCTCTCTCGATTAAGTTTAAAGTCACTCGTAATACATGAGGAAATATGGTAAGTTAGATTAACTAACCATATGTGTTTGATGACCAAGAGAGATTAACAATTTGTAATGAATGGCAATAGTTGTGCCTAAGTTAAAGGAACACAATGTCATTAAATATGACAATAAAGTATGTGTCCCTTCAACTGTAAGAATTAGTAGCACTAGGCGTACATTGTCATATTTGGTTGACTATATATTTAGTTACTCCATTTTATTGTGTCATATTTGTTAATTAAAGGTCCATTTGATAAATTATGGATTGATTTGAGAATTTACCAATCACTAATTATGTTTATTAATCTGCCAGTGTTATCGAGATATATAAGTCAATATCAAGTGATCATTTTATCTCATTTTATTTGATAAGTTCACTTATATGACTATTGGATTTGAGAATTAAGTTATCCTTGAATATTTTTATTCAATGATATTATGGACATATTGACACATAGCTCCTACATTGTGATATGTGATATTCATATCATAAGGTATAACTAAGTTGTCAGTTAAGATTACAGATTACACTGGCCCTTCATATTCATTGGACTGCATACGGAAAAGTAGACCAACGAATTCGATATAGATGTCACATAGAGCTCGAGTAAATTATAAGTTCAACAAATTTGTATAATTTTCACACTTAATTTTGTTATATGGTACTGAGGTATTCATCTCTTTCAATAGATCAATAACATCTTTAGCATATATATTTTAAGGTTTATCGTGATATCAAACTTTAAACCTACAAAGTTAAAAAAAAATAGAATTTCATGGTGGAAAAATTACAAGCCTTTAGTAAATATAATTTGACCACACCGGTCATTTTGAGTTATCATTTAGTTTGTGGAGTTAATGTGAGAAACATCATGATATTGTATATATGTGTACATTTGTACTATTTATACTAATAGACAAGATTTATGTTTAAGTTACTACTGCATTTGTATGTTGTTCTATTAAGGTGAGATTTAACGATTTCATGTGAAGTAGTTGGATATGAGAAGTAGTAATGTTTCTTCATTATCGTCTCACTTAATTCCACATGTTTGTTTTGTCCATATAATTGCTTTCTGCAATTGTTAAGGATCTTCATAACTTTCTGGAAGACATTGAACCTATTGGGAGTGTTTTTTCCCATTAAGTGCAAAAGAGAAAAAACACTTGAACATATTGAAATTTATTCCTTTTAAGTGCGGATAAATATTAATATTTATTTGGTAGCTCTCGGATAAAGGTTCGGGTATTTTCTACTCATGTCCATTATTTAAAGGATAGTTAGAACTTAGGATTATAGTAGCCATCAAGATAAATAAATTTGATTAACTGAATTATTGCTTGCTTTATTGTTCAAATTTCATTTTGGACATGAAGAAAACTTTACTTCATATCACTCTTTTATTTTTGCACCATGAATTATATACTTTAAATTTTTCATGGTCTAAGTAGCTCATATAGTTTTGTAGCCACAAAGATGAGTGATAATATAGATTTTCTTGATTAAAGAAAATATGACCGTTTAAGTGTTCTATTATAAAGCGTATTCTACTATAAAATTTTGATAAGTAGAATAGTAATTATTGAAGTATATACATGTGTAATTTGTGTCTTCCTTTTATGGTATGCTAAGTTTTGAATATCTTTAATCATTTAGCTTTTGTTAAGGACTTCTAATTACTTTAGTACATCTTAAAGATAGTGGGAGCAAATTTTATCTTGTATATTATGTTAGTGACTTGAGTTTTTATTGATCTCGAACTTCCTCTATATGAATTATGGTGAAACATTTATCGTTCAACGACATTTGAGTTTCACAGAGACAACATATGATTTTTCACTGTAGAATTATCTCGTAAAGCTAAAGTTGAGAAGTTGATGATTTTTCGTAAGACTTAAGCCTTCGACATTAGTTTCACTAATTTTCAGTTGTCTTAACGATATTAAGATATATTTGGAACAGTGTATGTAGAAGCCATATAACTACATATAACTTTTGCACTATACAGTTTTGATGCATTTGTTATTAAGTTTTTCCTTGACATATATGTTAATTTGTCAATGGAGTGTAAGGTCGATATTATAAGAACTCTTGATTGAGTTATGTTAATGCTGTAATTTGTTATCATTTTTTAATAGTATTGACGAACCAAGTATTATAGTTGAATTGCATGGTAGAACTCACTTTAAGTGAGCTAGTCATATGAAAATTGCATTTGCCAATTGAGTAGACATGATATGTACTTTATTTTCTAGTCTACTATTTTGGGGTAAATGTTAATTTGTTATGGATCAATTACACAGACATTCAATTTGGTATTTTTTTTCCTTACTGGTCTCAAGTTTGTTCATTCCTAAAGGAGACCACTAAAGAATTCTACAAATACTGCTCTAACGTATTTTCTCCAAGAACAATCATACAGTAGTAGAATTTTATATATCGACATAAAATGCCTCATATTAATAAGAGCATTAAGGGATTGAGGTATCCATAAAGTATAAGTATTGCTCCAACTCATGATTGTTTTTTTACCGGTCTTGTAGTAATACAAGTTAAACTTCCATTAAAAACACAAAATTACTCGCACAATGTAAGAAAAAAGGGAGAATTTTACCTCGGTCCATGCCTCCAATTACGGACGATAAACCCTAATGCCTTCTTCACACACACTTGCCATGCTTCAATCCGATTGTATCCATGCTTCGGTTCAAAAATTCGTCCCATAATTTCACAAAGAATTGGTCGATTTTGATGAAAGACGGAAGTATGTGAGGTTCTATTTTTTTCGCGCGTAAACAGGGGAGATGAAGGGTTCGGTGGTTTTAGTTCTTTTTGGTTTACTTTAATGATTTTTCAAATTTTCATTTTTCTCATAGATTTTTCTTAAATCCATGTGGGGAGAGAGTGTGTTGATGGTGGCACTTCAGTCAACGAAAATGCAATTTTCGGGTTAAATGTAATCGTTTAAAATTGAGGTGTCAATCTGTAATTGGCCAAAATTTAAGGGTACTATATGTAATTTACCCTTTATTTTAAATTCAACTTCTTGTAGGTGTGGATATAAGTTTTAAAAGAATAGTAGATAAGTAAAAATGGTGATGAAGTAGAAGAATGGATGAATAAAATATGGATTAAGGTTCCGTTTAACAAAACTAACTGGAAAGAAAGCTAGTACCTGAAGTAGTTGGTTATGTAAAAAAAATTTAACAAGCTAACTTGGTTCAAGCTAGTTAAATTGTCAATTAGCTTGTTTGAAAAGTTGTGCGTTCCTGTAATGTACTTTTTATTATAAAAAATTATATGTAACTGAAAAGTTAATTAAAAAATTAATAGTAAGTTGAACATTAGTATAAAGTATTATGGGTGATTATATGTACTTTTTATTATAAAAAATTATATGTAACTGAAAAGTTAATTGAAAAATTAATAGTAAGTTGAACCGTAGTATAAAGTATTATGGGTAATTATATGTACTTTTTATTATAAAGAATTATATGTAACTGAAAAGTTAATTGAAAAATTAATAGTAAGTTTGAGCATTAGTATAAAGTATTATGGGTAATTATAGTTGACAAATTCTTTCGTAAGCTTTAAAATAGTCTCGTGTGATTTCATTGAACACCAATTTAATTTATCTTGAAATGAATATCGATGGTATTAATTGATTCTAATCCCATTTAAAGGCAACTGAGGACAAAGGTACTGTACTACTACTCACACAGGCCACAGCTGTTGAGTATATGTACGTGCCCAAGACGAAATGAACACGACACGTGTCAGTCATATTCTGCCACAGTCCAAAAATATCCACATAGGCCTTTGTCCGCAACTGGGGAATAAATTTGTATTTACCGATCCGGTTCACGAGTAGTCAAATCCCGTATGTAAAATAAAGTTTGGTAATTTGTTTTTACATACAATATTTAACAAATCATCTAATGAATTTAATACTATGTTATTTTTACCTGAACATAATATACTAAGATTGATTTGAACTAACTTTACTTTATTTATATATTTGTAAGATAAAAATATACTAAGATTGATTTGAACTAACTTTACTTTATTTATATATTTGTAAGATAAAAATAAGTAAGTTTTATTCAGTTTAGTTCAATTTATTTCAAATTTATTTATTCAGTAAATTTCAGTTGAAAACAATAGAATCTATTTAAAATTAAATTAATCTAATTTAATTGAATTGAATTAAAATTAATGAATTTTAAGGTTAAAATATAACCTAAATACTTCATACTATAACTTTTTTACAGCCCAATCATCTATTAGCTACGCAATCCACTATCTCAATTCTCAAGTGTATCATCTCATATTTACTAAACAAAGCCAATCATTTAATCACTTTCACCCTCACCACACTCATACTTTGTGTAGGATTTATGATTACTTCTGAAAATAGCCGATGTTTTTTCGAATTATTCGAGCTCGGCTCGAAAAAAGGTTGGCTCATTCGAACTTTATTTATAGCTCGATAAAGTTACGAGTTCGAACTCGAATAGTAAAATATTCAACTCGAAAGTTCAACGAACTATTCGAATTGTATTTGTTACTATTAATTTTATAATTATACAATAAATATATATTGTAAATATAAATTCTAATATATATTTCATTTAAAGTGAATTTCGAGCTTTTTAGTCGAGCTTTGTCATTTATCAAGCCTATGAGCCGAGTTTTCAAAAAAAATTTAGGTTGGATAACATGAATGAATCGAGCTCACGAGCCGAGATCGAATAATATAATTTCTCTTGAGCTCGAGCTTTGACCCAAAATTCCTTCACAAGCCGAGTTTTCGTAAAGTTCGGTTCGGCTCGATTCGTTTGCAGGCATATCTATAATTACCGGTAGTAGCAATAGAACAATAGCAAGAAAATAATTTATACAGACAAAAATACTTGCAAGTTAGTAATTCAAAGAAAACAAATTTATTACTATTATATAATTAACGAAATGCAGCTCAGTTGATATCATCGGTTCTTTTCCAATTAATAAGTCGGTCGAGTCACCTTTTACATTTTGAGATGGAATTATTATTGACGAACATAAATGTTAAACGCATGCCACTTTTACTAAACGCATAACACAATTTTAACATATTACAAATCAACTCAAAATTACATTAATTTATAAAATAACCACATCAACTTCACTACAATTTTATCCAAAAATATTTTTATTTATGCATTTGAACTCTCTAACATGCGTCTTTCCCTTCGAATATTCAAACAAACATAATTATAGAACACGGGAGGTAATGATTTTTAAACAATCATAATAAAATTCAAGGGCAATATTATCAATGAAAAAATTCTAATTTAATTAAATCATTCATACTAAATTAAATTTTAACTTCTTAATGTTTTTTAAATCACTAAACAAGCTGTTTGGAAGCTATAAGGGCGGCCAAAACAACTCATCTAAGAGCTGCCAGGCGCTGCCAGAAGAGTTGTCCTGCCAAGCATCGTTTTGAGATTTTATATTTTTATTTTTTAAAATTTTTTTAATGAAATATATTAATATATTTAATATTTTAATGTTATAAAATAATTACAAACAATATAAGTATCAAATTAAAAAAAAATTACTTCTTTAAATTTGTAATCAATATTATAATTTAATTAATAATTATATTATATAATTTTTTATTCTCGTATCATATTATAATATTTTTATATTATAATTTTTTAATATTTGAAGTTTTATAGCATTAAATGAATATATATTAAATATAAATATTAAATTTTATATTTATAGTATTTAAAGTATTATTTATAATATATTAAAAATCGTCATGCACACTTAACGAGCCCCTTCAACGAAATAGAAACAACACTATACCCAAAACACAGCCCTTAGGATCTCTTCTCTTCTGTTCACTCACTCTGCATTTATTTCCCTTTTTTCAGTTTTCCTTCTTTCTAGCTCATTACCAATTTATTCTGCAAAACCCTAATTACTCCAACCCAATTCTAATTCTTCTTCTTTCCAACACGATGCTCCTGTAGCTACAATTCCACCTTCCAGGTATACTTTTCTGCTTCTTCTTTTTTTTTTCCTTTTTTGATTTCTGGTGAAAGTTTTAGGAATGTTTGTTTTTCTTCACCTGTACAAAAATGCTTGTCTTGTTTTCAGCTGTTGTTTATTTGTAGGCTTTTGTGTTTTGATTATTTCGGAGAATTTATTTTGTGAAAGATGGAAAAAGGTTGTGTAAATCTTTATTATGTATGTGTGGGAAATGCTTTTTTTTTTCCTTTTGTTCTATTTGTTAGTTGCCGAGTAGTGTTTATGGTTTTGGTTTATGGAGATTGCGAAAAGTTTGGGTGAATAAGTGATTTTTGGTGGTAGTTGTGGGAAACATCAAAGGTTATGGTTATGCAGGTTTTTATGTATAAACAATTGTTTCTTTTGATCATTATCTCTTGAGTTGTTATTTATAGATTTTATGTTTTCGTTTATGGATGTTTTACAGTTTGAAGATTTCGGGAAGTTTGTTTAAAAGATGGCAACTCTGGATGATAGTATAGCTGTGACGGCAGCTATTTCGGTTTCTGAAGCCACCTTCGATGGGTCGGGTTCGAAACCCGGAGACAATGGGGTTACCGGTCTTGAAGAGTCTGGTGGTAATTTAGTTGTTAGTACTAAACAAGTTGTTGAGGTTGAGACTGTTGTGGAGACTAATCGTGAGGTTGAAACTGCCGTGGAGACTAATTGTGAGGTTGAAACTGTTGTGGAGACTAATCGTGAGGTTGAAACTGCCGTGGAGACTAATTGTGAGGTTGAAACTGTTGTGGAGACTAATTGTGAGCCTGCGCCGATTAATCAGGAAACAGGTAAAATAGTGTCGAATCGTGGGAAGAGTTCTCTGGTTAATGAGGTTGAAACTGTTGCAGAGTCTTTGTTGGATCGTGAGGTTCAGTTGGAGTCTAGTTCGGTGAATAAGAAAACAGATGAAATCGTGTCGAATGGTGATAAGAGTGCTCCGGTTGATGAAGCTGGTGTTGGCATAAAAGGTCATGGTAATAGCTCTGGTACTTCAATCGATAGTTATCGAGCTGTTGATGTCAAAGAAACTGTTGAAGAGTCATCTTTGGCCTGTGAAACTGAGCTGCATTCTAGTCCGGTTGATCAGCAGATAGATGATGTTAGCTTGTTAAACAATGTTTACGATGTTGGTGTTCAAACGAATGGAAATGGTCATTCCATTGATACTGTAGATGGTTTGCCTTCTGGATTGGTTAATCAACAGGCGGATGTGGTTAGCACTGTGAACAGTGTTGCTAGTGATGATTGTGTTGAAAATAATGGAAATGGCTATTCGATTGAAACAGGTACTGAAGAATGTCAGGATTCTGATTTAGATGATGGGGATGCCATGGATATTACCGTGAGCCAATTAATCAGTAGTAAGGGTTCTCTCAAGGGTACTGTGGATGCTGAAGGGAAACAACAGGACCATGGGTTTCGAGTTGGAGACTTTGTTTGGGGTAAAATCAAAAGTCACCCATGGTGGCCAGGACAGATTTTCGATACAAATGATGCCTCTGATGATGCTCGAAAATGTAACCATGAGGGTCGGTTATTGGTTGCATTCTTTGGTGATGGCTCTTATTCTTGGTGCTTTCCTTCACAGCTTGAGCCATTTGTCGACAAGTTTGATGATATGTCCACCGGTAGTCAATCCGGAAGTTTTCTGCATGCTATCAGAGAGGCTGTGAATGAATTTGGAAGGATTGTGGAGACAAAGATGGTATGCAATTGTATACCTGAGGAGAAAAGAGTCGGCCTTGCTAAGCCTGTGGTAGAAAATGCAGGAATCAGAGCGGGAGTTTTAACGCCAGAGGTGGAGAGTTGTCGGGTTTCTGTCCCTGAATTCGAACCTATTGAATTGCTTTCAGAACTGAGGCAGTTTGCAGTGGCCGGTCATGTGGACAATGCTCTTGACCTTGCTATGATGAGAAGTTGGCTCTCGGCTTTCTATAGACTCAAATGTGGTCGTCAGTTCCCAACATACTGTGATCCCCTTCCTATTGAAGGTATGGAAGACCAGGATCACAATGTTACTGCAATTGATAATGATTTGAGTGTTGCAGTTGAAGCCCCGGTTAGTGGCCCAGCAGATTGGCTCTCATCACCAACCAAGACCCAACCTGATGAAAAAAATAGTCATAAAAGAAAGCACAAAAGCATTGCTGAACTTATTGGGAAGAACACAAATGTAAAACGAAAAAGTCGTAAGAAAGCTACTGGCAAAGAAGGAACTGATTTGGTGATCGAAACATCATTGCTGGAAGGAAAGAAAAGTGATGATTCTTCATCGGGTAAGATAAGTAGCAATAGAAAGAACAATGTCTCAGAATCCTCTGAAATTGCTGACAACACCGTTTTAAATGCGGAAACGAGTAATCATGCAGAAATATATGGCACGAGCCAAGGATCTTTATCTGAAAAACCAAAAGAAATCGAGGTACCCCCTGCTGAAGTCACTCCTAGGGAAGAGAAAGATGCACTGGAAGCCTTATCTTCACCAAGGGAGAGGAAGAAGAGCAAGTACTTGTCTCCTCCATATACGAATGTAGCGTGGAGAATGGGATATTCGAGCTTTAAGGCATATACTGAGATTGAGTCTGAATATAAAAAATCCAAGAAAGTTAACAAAACACAGGCTATGGAAGAGGATGATGGGCTTCTTGAAAGGGTTGATGTGTCTGTTGTGAAGTCTCCTGAGGCTGTCAAGGATGATAAAAAACTCTCATTTTCTGTATCCGACGCAGATGCGCCAGTAGATGCATTGTTGTCCAAGATCCATTGTGCTGCTGTTAACCCCTTTTACTTGAGCAGGGATGGCTCCTTTGACATGGTCTTTGCATTTTGTTCCGCAATGAGAAAGTCGACTTACGCACATGAACCAGACTACAAAACACTTAGGAGTCACAAAGGAAGTGTTCCTCGGAAGCGAAAGCTGTCTTCTTTGCAGTGTGAGATTCCACAAAATGACGAGAAGTCTCCTAAATCAGTGGAAGAGGAAGAAATAGCCAAGAGCAAGAAGAAAAGGGCAAAGACCACTGGCTTGGAAAGTAATGCAGGTGACGCAGAGAGAAAGTTTGCACCTTCTCTTATTATGATTTTCAAACCTGGAACTGCTCTACCTTCAAAGGAGGACATTGTGGATCATTACAGCAAGTTCGGGCGCTTGTTTGAACACGACACCCGTGTCATGCCTGATTCTCAGCTGGTCCAAATTGTCTTTATGAAAGAAGCCGAGGCAACTAAAGCATTTGAGGCTTCAATGCAAGATAATTCTTTTGGGTTCGAAAACCTCCTTTGCGATATGCTGCAGACTTCGCCCCGTTCAAGGTCTGGTGCCCCTTGTCTAGATGCTTCGGCTCCTGAAGAAGAGGTATCTCATGATCTGGCATCAGATGTAAGAGGTATGGCTAGTAAGCTCATACTAATGTCTACTACTCTTGAAAAGTATCACTCCAAATTTTCGGAGGATGATAAGTTGATGTTGAAGGAAGAGATGAAACTACTCAAGGAGAAGGCGGTGAACCTCTGTAGAGCTGTGGAAACCATCAGCGAGCTTAGAGGCTGAGAGGAGGCAGCATCATCTTAGAGAAGTCAAGTTGGTGCTATAGAAACGAACCTGATGTTGCATTTCCAAGTAGTTTATTGCTGATACTTTTGAGGTCTCTTGACCTGATAGTGTTTACTAACATTGCTTTTGGATATTGATGAAGATTAGTTCTTGTTGGGATATTCTTTGTTCTTGTGTTTTTGCATCTAGGTTTGCATTGATCTGTTTTTTTTCTTTATTAGAAACTTCATTAATAATACTCCAACGAAGTAGTATATTCATATGAATTTATACACGTTTCATTTGCTTCTAAGTACTTATAAAAACTTAAAAATCAATAGCTACACTGGTCCCCACAAAAACAAATGCTATCCCAAATAAAAACCAGTGTCTTAGTTATAGATAGATTCAACAGAGAGCTGATACACTGCACTAATGCAGTGTCTTATGACAAGCAGCAAATTAAAATTCAGGGGCTGCCTGACAACATATAGTTCCAGAATAGATTGACAGAATCATTCGGAACAGACTAAAGCTCGTAAACGAACCTATAAACAGTATGAAATTAAAAAGTGAGTTTAAAGAGTGCTAGGTGGAGCAACAAAAAACAGTTTGATATAGAATTGGACTGCTCATACAGACAAAAGTGCATAATTGATTACGATCCAGGAGCAGATGATGAGGAATCCTGTATGTCGATGTCTTTTACCCCAGCAGTTACAGATGCTGATATATCATGGGTTCCATTCACCTTTTTGCTACCCATTGCCTCCTCATCAAGATCATCTTCAATAAAAGATCCTTGTCTACGATGTTCTCTAACTTGGCGAAACTCATCATAATGAGCTTTCCTGTGCTCCCTAAAGCTCCTCCTCCTCTGAATGTCATCAGGATCTGAGATATGTATTGGAATGTGAGCAAAAGTCAGAGTGATGACAACAGACACTTGTGGTAGTGAGTGACTAGAAAAAAATTCATTTAGCAAAATGGTTCCAGCAGAAAAAATGATAATGCACACCTTTTTCATCTTGATCCATATCCTCCGCCTCATCTTCAGAAGAGGTCCACCCTGAGCAATGCGAGTTAGTTTTGCTAGAGGAAGCAAAATCATCTAAAGCTGAACGAATAGCTTCTGCATGCAATGCATCTTCAAAACCATCCTCAAAGCTTCTTGTTCTGGCAGGTGATAACGCCTCTATACCAACAAACTGACTGTGAGGGAAGATGGATTACACAATTTCAACAATTAATAGTACATTGTAATGAAATAGCTGAATATTTCTACTTGATAAACACATGTAGGGTAGGTTTGATGACATTTGAAGAAATGAGTAGTTCACAGTACTACAATTTGATATTGTAGAAAAGCTTGAAGCATTACTACATTACATGGATTGCAAATAATGAGTGTCATTAACATACCCGGCTTGAGATCACAGAAGCATGGAGATGAATTGCAAAATATTCAACGGTTGTCAAAGGAAACTAATCCATTTGAGACCAAATGCTAGGAAATACAGAGACATAAGCGAACAGAACGGAACATACCATCATCATCAGTAATCATAGTATGATATGGCGTCTTTGGCTCAGTAATTTTTTGCCTCACGGGTTTATTTGCCTCAATCTCGCCCAGATTGGCTTCATCCCACCGAACTCGTGACCTAGCAGAAAAAGTAGATAGTGAAAACATACAAAACTATAACAAACCTGAAAGATCAACATGAGACGCAACTCTATATGGTCCAGTCATATACAGAAGACTGTAGCCAAACATCATGCAAAGATAAATTGTAGATGAATTCTATGTGAGCAATGTCTCAAATCAGTATACATTTGCAAAAACTTATGCACCTAATTAGCACAGGCTACACATTCTGTAGATATACATGCAGTTAAACACCAACCTCATTCAACTTATTGGCACTGCATAACACAAGTGGTATATAATTTAATTGCCGAGGCACTCAAACTATCTGAATACGGGGAGAAAAGGAGGGGGTGCACTCAACACAGAAGAAATGAACACGAAAAGAGTCCGGTAAAAAACTCACTTCGGCATTTCAGCAGCTTGACAAGCCTTGTGAGGTTTCCAATCACTCAGCTGACGACAACCGGTTCACAAAACTGCAACAGTAAAACAAAATTCATTCCAGGACAAAATTTCTCACCAACAGTAAAACACATCCACTCGCATAAACAGTGTGCTTCTGTGTAGTTCACAAAAGTAAAAAAAAAAATCAGCAAGGTTCCAAGTCCATTCATGAAAAACAACTCAAGCAACAATTAGCGTATGCAACTAATTACTACTCATACAGAGTAACCAGTGACAATACATCACCCAATTTCAATTGCTGATAGATAGGGTAAAACAAAAAACAAAGCCCTAGCTGAAGCAAAATCCAAATAAATAAATAAATAAAACTCACACGAGACTAATCCATGGAATTATGGAAAAATACTATCTAACACAAGTACACATCAATTACAGCTCAGCTCATGTATTGTATCGGACTATCGGTAACTAAATTCGATACGATAAAACGAACGGAATCATTAATTCCGATCAATAAAAGCGAGTAATCGCAATAACATCCAAGCGAGCAGAAGCAAGAAGATGAAGCTAATGGAGATAACGAAGATGAATGGCGGAGAAGAATTTCATACCTGGAGAAGAAATGTTTGATATTTTTGGGGTCAATTAATTAATGCATGAGCTGCACTTCCTTCTGGAATTGGATTAGCGCGATTTTATTGTTTCTGACAATGCCCTAATGAGCGAGTGAGAATAACAAGTCAAATTTGACTACAACTTCATCACGTTCCGTCCCATTAATAATATAAAATAATTTACTTTTATACGATTTTAAAAATATATACATATATAATATATAATTAAAAATAAAATTAAGAGAAAATTAAATATGAAATTTAATTATATGAGATTAAAAATAAGTTGTACTGTGAAAATTATTTCTATGAATAAAAAATTATTTTATTTTAGTGAAACGTAAAAATGAAAAAATATTTTACTTTTAACGGGTAGAAGGAAATAACAAATAATTCAATCCATTAGTTGATTGATATCCGATTCTTGAATGCACATTTATATAGGAACATATCAATTGATGAAATTCATATGGGCAACCGCGGAGCAGCCGTAGCTGTTCCGCAACTACGCAACCGATCGAGTTACTGTTTTGGGACTGGCCCCACAGTGTGGGCCAGTCCCAAAACGGCTAGTGTCCCAGCCT
>JAYMSP010005133.1:0-14435 GCA_036897095.1 Plantago elongata | reverse complement strand
GATCACGAAGATTCTCTTCCTTTTTTGTATTTAGTTTTTTTTTTTTTGGTGACATAATGCCACATTGGAGCCACATAGGCACGAATTGCCACATCATGGACGGAGTCAACGCCGGATTGCAATTTGGGTTCATCTGTAAAAAAAAAAATATCAGAGGGTCATCCGTAATTGGGTCAAAGAGCAGGGGGTACGGACGTAATTGTCCCATGTTATAAGCATTATCACGTATGAGCTTAATGGCCTCAATGCCAACTCAATATAATTTATTCAAACACGTATTCAAGTGTATTATTAAGAAAACATATTTCAAATGGCGTCATTGAATAGCTTCTATTTTCTTTCACACCTAACTTTCATAGTAAACGAACTTACATGAAAATTGTGAAATTCTAACTTATCCACACAATTTAGTAACTAATTTCATAAAAACATCATGAAACTCTATTTCAATCATCTCCTTTTCAAGCAATGTGACAACGATGCTTTATCATGCCCATAGACATGGATGTAAACAACAATGTGCCAAACGACCATTTAATGGTGCATTTTTCTTTGCCATATACAACCCCAACATTTGGGTGTATCTCTTTGAAAAAAATATACTATATGGATAGAAAATTTCGATCTCAAAGTCGTGACCGTTTACAACCGGAACCTCAACGTTTTCGGTTTATTCTCCACACATTTCCCAATACTTCACTTTATAAATTATGAGAACTTAATGATGTGATAATTTTGCTCACTTGATATCCACAACAATTTTTCAATAAGATTTAAAACTTCCATTTCACAAATCTTTTTCAAGAAGTTCTAACCACATGTCTAACAATATATGGAGAAAAAATCTCTTGAAGTTACTCACACTTGTAATAGAAGATAGCTTTACAAAGCTTAATAATGCCTTCAATCTTCATAAAATTCAAATCTTAAATATCATAAATATGCACTCCCAAAAAATAATCCAACACATTAGGATATATTATAGATATTTCACAAACAAAAAGAAAATATCCCATAAGAGTTACTCTTAAAATCAATGGAACTCTCTCCTGATTAAAAACCTCAGTGATTCTGAAACTCATAAAAATCAATGGAACTCTCTCCCAATCAAATAATTAAAATCCATCACCAACAAATGACTGACCCGAAGCCAAATGAGATACTCTAGTCAGAGGTATATGACTCCAGTCTCCGGCCAAATAAACTAGCCAAATAAATTCCACCAATTTTATTTTTTTAAGAAATAATATTTCAATTATAGTAAATGACATTCGATTCTAGACGTAAATCACTACCAATTTCTATACAGATAATATGATCATACATTATAGGAAATCGAACTCGTAACATTATAGTTATAGAGTATCTCAACTTGCTACTCGACTACAAACACTATCATCAAATCAGACATCAATTATCATAAGATTACTTGGTTTGTACTAATTTGTTTTGGAACTCATGTAATAAATTAAAATCATAATTATCACAGCTACAACTCACATTAAATCATAGATTTAATTAGTTATCATACTCCCATCACATGTGAAAACATAAGTGCAATTTCAAAATGAGAAGAGAAAGGTAACACATTGAATTTAGAAAAAACTCAGACCATCAGAAGCTCACAACAACGTGGAAATATACTGTTTTCCAAAGTGAGATTTTGTTTTTCTATAAGAAAGAAAAACACGAACATCACATTCACATCCCAAATGTTGATGCTCAGAATTCTGTAGTGGTCCAAAACTTCTCCTAGCATGTATAGTGAGTTGATGCCATAATTAAAGGGACGGATTGGTATAGAATTTAAATGGGTATTTAGATGAATTTTAGTGAAATTATATTTAGAATGGAATTAAAATAGAATATTTAAAGTGTATTTTCGGCCAAATCACTGTTGATCGAGTCAAATAAACAGATTACAATTGCTTGACAAACCACCCCTTAATTTTACATCACCTTAATAAAGCCACTAGAAGATACATTTGATGAAATAAAGAACACATCACCCCACAACCATATCTCCATGGTTCATGGTTCAACATTAAGGTAACACACGAAAATGTAACCGGAAAGAACTTCCAACACAAATTGTTCTTAATACAGTTGGACCCGATTGATTGTTCCCCACGTAATATGCCATGAAAAATAACAACTACATAATTAATATTTTAAACAAATCATAATTCAAAAACTCAATAAGTGAAATAAACTAGCAACCTTTACCTTCTTATATTCGTAGAAGTACGATGTTGAGCGTAAGCTATATAGTTTTGAAATGAATTATGGACTAGACAGCGGTGTGACAATTTCTCCTTAAGTACAATTTGTCCGCCTTTAATTTGTATGCTTCAAATCGACTTGAACAATATGGTTCCAAGGTAAAACGCTCAATCACAACTAATTTTGGAAGCAACGAAATTAGTTCCTTCAAAATTCGAACATTTCAAGTGTTAGAACTCACTTGATGCTCAAGTGTATGCCTACTATGCAAATTTTTATAGTGAAATGTGAATGATGATGCCAATAGATAAGAGAGAGGGAGAATATAGTGTTATCTTGTTATTTTCTCAAACCGGTGGAAAAACACCTTTTTATAGTCAAGAAGGTACCCCAAATATCACCAATTTAACCCATGCACTAAAATCACTATAAAACCTCATTAGAAGCGCAATACCATGAGTTACAATTTTAACTCATAATTCCGAAAATTAATAAAATAAATGTTATAATTGGAGTAATAATATGGAAGAAGTGCAAAAAAGGACTTCTTCTATAATATTCACATAATATTCATACTTTCAATATGTACCATACTACATTGAGCCAACTCTTATTTATACCTATATTTAATTTTCGCTCATGTATTACATTATCACTTGCACAACACACTACGTGATTAACTATAAAACATGTCAAAATAAAAGATATATGACATATAAGATTTTCTTAAATGCATGTCCTCTTAACGTTTTAAATTTCAAATTAAGTTATACATTTTATGATTTTAATACGTACAAATGATTTCACAATAAATCAATTCTCTAACGCGGGAGTATTAGGGTTTTTTTCGAGTCAGAGCATTTTTTATATTGAGTTTGTGTAGTTATTACTAATCCACTGGATTTTAATATTGTTAATCTTATTTGATTATGTGCTGTTGTACCTACCCAATGGCTTGTGATTCCTGATTTCTCAATTTTATGCGAATACGAGTTGAAAACTTGGGGTTGTTTGTCATACCGCTAGAGTAGCCATCTTCCCGCTCAAATTGAACATTTTATTAAAAAAAATCAATTTCAATTGAAAAAATTCATGTAAATTCTATCTCAATCCGCCTCATAGTTTGACTTTGACTATACAAATTACACGAGAACTAAGGGAGAGTCTTTATTAGCAGGACTAAGAGTGACCGAGAATGATTTACCTGTTGAGCTTAAATTCGATAACGAATTTCAAAGCTTTTACAACTTAACCCGGATTCATTTATATACTTGTCTTCCTTATGACAAGAATCGAATGAAAATATGTACATCTGCATTCAACTACCATCATGGAAAACCTTGTCGTGCTATTCAGCAAAGAAAGGTGAAATACACAATAAAAATCACCAAACCAAGAAATCAAAATTTCCATTTCCAAAATCACATCCAACTCCATTGTTAACAGACCAGAGAATCCAATCACAGACCAAAATCCAGTCACTTGAAATTGCCATAAACAAGTTACAATCCTCTGTAGAAAATGGCATCCTAATTGAAGACCCTCAACTTTTTGCCTCCCTTCTCGAAACTTGCTTCCAGCTAAAAGTTATTGATCTTGGAACCAAGATTCATACTCTCATACCCGACAAGCTTTTGCGCAAGAATGCTGGTATATCATCGAAGCTGCTTAGGTTATACGCTTGTAATGGGCAGTTGGAGAAAGCCCACCAACTGTTTGATAAAATGCCTGGCCGAAATTCGTCTGCTTTCGCCTGGAACTCGTTGATTTCGGGCTATGCAGAGGCGGGTTTGTATGAAGATGCGTTGGCAATTTACTTTCAGATGGTGGAGGAAGGTGTGGAGCCAGACAAGTACACGTTTCCGAGGGTGTTGAAAGCTTGTGGAGGAGTCGGGATGATCAGTGTCGGCGAAGAGGTGCATCGTCATGTTATACGTGCTGGATTCGGGAACAATATGTTCGTGTTGAATGCTGTTGTTGATATGTATGCGAAGTGCGGTGACATTGTTAGAGCTGGAAGATTTTTTAGTTGTATTGAGGATAAGGAGTTGGTCTCGTGGAATACGATGATTGTAGGGCATGTTAGGCATGGTCTTGTGGAAGATGCGATTTCTACATTAAGGTGGATGATACGAAAGGGATGTGAGCCTGATTCGGTTACATTATCTTCACTTCTTACGAGCAACGTACCGGTGAAGATTGGAGATGAAATCCATGGATGGGCGTTGCGTCATGGAATCAAGTGGCATTTATCCGTTGCGAATTCTTTGCTAATTTTCTACTCGAAAAGTGGTAAGTTGGAGAAATCGAGATGGTTGTTTGAGTGTTTGACAGAAAGGGACATAGTATCATGGAATTCGATAATTGCAGCTCATTCAGAAGATCCCCTGGCATTAGAGTACTTCAAGCGTATGCTGGACTCTAATGTATTGCCTGATCGCATTACATTTGTGTTGTTGCTATCTGCTTGTGCTCATTTGGGGATGGTGGAAGACGGGGAGAGATTCTTCTCGAAGATGATGGGAAGGTATAAGATTAGTCCAAGCATGGAACATTATGCTTGTATGGTGAACTTATATGGAAGGGCAGGGTTGATCAGTAAAGCACATGAGTTTATAATGAAAAAAGTCAAGTTTGAGGCTGGTCCGACTATCTGGGGAGCATTGCTCTATAGCTGTTACCTTCTTGGTAACGTGGAGATAGGAGAGGTAGCCGCTAACCGTCTGTTTGATTTGGAACCGGACTGTGAACATAACTTTGAACTGTTGATGAAGATCTATCGCAAGGCGAATCGCGACGAAGATGTTGGAAGGGTTAGAGAAATGATGATTGAAAGAGGGCTTCTTGATCTATAGCCCATGGGTCATATAGGCTTGTTATATCAGGACTGTATAAATTAAGAGTTAGCTTTACATATGATAACACTACACTGATTCTGGGAACGTGTAACAGGTTTTCATGCTGATACTCTGAAGAACCTAGATCAGAATCAGAGTTTTGGTACAAGTGTTTCTGTTCTTTCAATCTTATAGTCTATAAGAGTTGTTGATTTATAGGTTATTCTTTCAGTTTCGTGTAGTACTATTTATTGAACATGTGAAGCCACTTCAAGTTGTGTCTTTCTGATTCAACAGGTGCATATATGCTCCAACTTGGTGCATTAATAGAAGCAAGGAAATGAAGTACAATATATAATGTGAAGCCTAAATGAAGAAGAATATGCAACAGAATTGGAAGACTCAATCTGTATTAGCTGTGCATAGCAAATATAAATGCAGATGTAACAATTCAAGAACAAGGAATACAGAGAAAGATACAACGTCATAATATTATGTTCATTTGGTGCCAAAACTTTACAAAGGATTCAAGGAAGAAAAGCAAAACAAGGAACCAAGAAAGGCCTTTAGCTAGTGAGCAGAAGCCAAACAAGCAATGAGTATATTCTATACACAATTTCGCCTATCCGTTCCTTTCCCTGCTCCAATAGTCCCCAAATCCTCTTCTCCCAATACCGTTGAATTAGAACCATTTGTTAAAAGCTGCAACTGCATCTGAGCTCTTGAATAAGCTCAGAGTTCCTGGCACTTCGTTGCCACATCCGACTCATACAGACATATAGCTGTTTTCATATTGTCTAATTTACTCTGGTTCCCAATGGCTGTTGAACCAGAACCGTATATGTGTATGTGATATTGCATTCACAAAATGTAGCTAGTGGGATATTGTCAACGAAATAACGGTAAGACACCCCACTGGTGCAGAAAACCTTCTCCAGTTGTCACTTCAAGTACCAGTAACACAAACACTGCTAACATAGCTGCTCTTCCGTTCCATGTTTCGGCACTTTTGGTCCAACCCCATTCCCAGACTACCACAGGGGGAGGTAGCTCCCTCCGCTGGGAATC
The DNA here is from genome assembly GCA_036897095.1 of Plantago elongata. NCBI lineage: Eukaryota > Viridiplantae > Streptophyta > Magnoliopsida > Lamiales > Plantaginaceae > Plantago > Plantago elongata. The sequence continues at coordinate 8,307 of JAYMSP010005133.1, read as the reverse complement.
ATATGCTGCAAGTAGCTCTTCTACACTACCTAGTGGAACTAATGACTGCAGCAAGAAAGCAAAATATACTTTACTTAGAATTTGAATGGCCATACAATTAGGATTAAAGGAAAAGAGAGCAGGTTTTGACATGAAACACAGAACGAACTCACTCAAGTAACCTTGACAAATAACAATGCTCCATTGAAAGTAGAAAGAAATTCAAGTGTAATTTAGAGTACATATGATGTGTATGTGTGCGTGTATTTATTTATATATACGTACACCTGAAACTCAATGATAAATTCCCATGAACTCCAAGGCACACCATTTACCTTACATAAGCTGGAGTAAACATACTGAAATCCAAATTTATCAAATAGTATGCAATATATGCATCTTACATGGTGCATGTGCATGTTCCCTTGACATGCCACCAACATGCAGGACGAAGAAATTTACAAGAATGCTCTCTATAATTGATCCGTGAAACTAAATAACCGAGTCTGGTAACAAGTAATATACTATTTAAACCTAAGCACTTACTTTTAAAGAGTACTTCACTATATAAAACTTCAAGCAATGGAAATTTCAGTGTGAAATAATCTAAGCTGACCTGTCGGGCCTCGAGATTTGAAACTGCCATAGCTCCAACATATGGAAGACTTTCAATTACTGCATCAGCCAAATCAGAAATGAAAGTAGGTTCACAACCAAGAGCAGGGACGCGGCCCCATTTCTCAATTCCAGATTCTAGAGCTAACTCCTTGTACTCCACATCTATCTCCTCCAATGTTTCAATATGTTCACTAACAAAACTGCATCAAATTGTAATGTAAAGCATATAATGAGTATTCATCACAATTAGAACTTCTAAACAGAACGAATTGACAGAGAAATTCATTAATTCTGCGTCGTTTACCCCACAGGTCTCACAATACACCAAAAGTAATTGAATAAAACAGAAAGTGGGTGACTAAACTTGTGTAACTATAGAGATTCACCTGATCGGGACAGCCAAAAGACTTTTGACACCTTTCTTTCCGAGTTCAATTATTGTCTCATCTGTATATGGTTTCAACCACTCTACAGGTCCCACTCTACTCTGTAACAAATCAAAGCGATGAAATCACATCTAGCCAAACAGTAAAAAAAGAGAACCAAAAAAGAAAAAAGGGGGAAAAAGAAGGTGAAATATTGCAGAGGCAATAAATTGATAGCGTGAAACACAAGACCAACAGGGGAAGAAGTGCAGTTTTTCTGCTAAGGTCCAGATGTAAGATGCATAACCATTTTGAAAGGGGAAGAACATACTAATACTACTATACTTCACATATAGTAGGACCATTATGGTCGATGAGATAAGATCCGAAGAAGCCAGCATAGAATACAAGAAAATCGGATGCATTAAACGATTCTCTATTCGGAATAAATGTTCACGGGGAAGTTTTCATTGCGTGCATGGAAATTAATCACAATAAAATCTGAGCTGGGCATGTAAACTATGCAGGATTGAACAATTTTGACTTCTTGAGGTGGAATAACCCCCACCCCCTAACCCAAAGACCAGTATCCAGTATTAGTAGGTATTTGAGTTGATAAGATGAATACGGGAGTACTTCAATGCTTAAAGGAGCTAGCATCTATGACTTTGTGACTTTTGTAATAGTCAGATGCCCCCCTGAAACTAATGAATAATTTATACTCTAATTTTTCCATCGGAAGACATAAGGAACTCACAAGAGGCCTTAGTAGCCAATTTGTGATGGAACTGTAAATGCAAAAATGTGCAAGAAATAAGTTACAATGTTTATGGGCACTATAATCCTTCTCAGATTTTTTGACATTTTATATGCGATCAATCGACTAACGCAAAAGATGTATTAGGTTCCAGACTGGGCCTAAATATAATCCTTTTGTTTTTTTGATTGACATATTCATCCATGAGAACCACTCAGAGTTAGTTCATGAATAGAACTTTCATAAGCCATCTACCTTTACAACATATATATAGTCCCTCCACCCACAAAGTAATACTCCCTCCACCCCAAAGAACTTCATACATTAGGGTTCATACATTACGGTTGACATATAGTTTTATGTGAAAAGATAAAGTAACGATATGATATATAGAACAGGTAGGGTGTAAAATGTTAATTTGAGTTTAAGATTGAGACTGTTTATTATTTGTTGGATGTGGGGTAGTTTCCTAACTATAAAGTTATGTGGGACGGCAAAAAATAACATATGTATAAAGTTCTGCGGGACGAAGTGAGAATCATTTAGGATTCACATTTTTTTTTATTAAAGCATTAAACATAGATTAAGTGCTCCATATGTTTTATGGAATAATTATTTTATGTGAATAATGAATAGAATGAGTATATAAATTGATAGGCTTCAAATTTTTGTTGTATTTTGATTTATAGTAATAGTTTTACAGACCAAAAAAATATATAACGTTGCTTTTTAAGACGGGGGATTATGCAATAAGTACTAAGAACCCACAAAAAAAGGCTAACTTCACAGAGATTTTTTATTTCTAGTTTCTCCTATGAAATTACTATTGTCGAAATAAAGCAGGATTGCTTGTAAATTGGCATCAGAAATGTGAACACCCAGGTTCGCCAGACCATAAAATCTTATGACAACGAAGTACTGCTCCTGACAGAGATGATGTTTGGTGATTCACATGTATGCCTATGCCAGGAGCCTAGGACATGTAAATATACCTGATATGCAAGTGTGTATGAGTTGTTGAGGCTTCTTTGTTCCAGTTCCTCCATGATCAAGTCCACACATTCCTCCATCTCCGCCTTATATGGGTCTCCAGCTTCCTCTACATATGCAAGTGGCACTCCATGAGCACTGAAGAAAATCATTACCTATAAAAACAGAATATTAGGAAACAATTAACAAAGAACGGTTACTCTCTGTCTAATCCGACAAAATATCCAGGAATTTAACTTTTAAAAGAGGAAAATGTTTGATAAAAAGAAAACTGCTAACAGCTTCCTTAAGCATTATGCAAAAAGTGGAATACATATCAACCATAACTAAGTCCACTGCAGGAATTACCTTCTCAGGGCGGTCAAACTTTCGCAGCTCCTTTTCAATTAAGTTTGCCATGGCTTTAATATATCCTTCCCGCTGGTACCAAGAAGGGATAACAGTGTGCTGCATGTTGACTAGATATTCATCCTCCCTAATTTCAACAATCGACTCATGAGTCAGTATCTTATTAGTTCTTACAAGCATGGTAAAAAATTACAGCTGTATGTACAGTAGTGAATGGTACCTGAATATACTCTCTAGTAACCGAAGGCTAGAACCACTTGTTGAGATGGAGAATTGAGGGTATAGAGGAAGCACAACAAGCATTGAAATTCCATCACGTTTAATCTAATACAGAAAAGAAAATTATTAATATAGCTTAGATGATTACCAAAAATAGATGTTAATGGAAGGACGTGAGATTCAGCAATTCTCAAGAATATTATAAATAAAATGTTCTAAATAAACTTTCATGACCATTGATGGCTCTGGGTCGAACAGAGCTTAAAAGAAGAGTAGTTTACATGTGAAACATACAGGTGAAAGAATTTAATTGGATGGAAAAAATTTGTTTTCAGCTGGTCCGGCTAGGATTCTCAAATAGAAATGGTCAAGAGTACATGAGAGTAAAAGAGAATGATAAAACTAAGTGCGAGTTGAGATATAGCTATAATAACGTACCAAAAACCAAAAGAAAGAAAATTTTCAAGTCAAGGATAAACAATAGGAATTTGCATATACAATATTATCAACAAATCGGGAACAAGAAAGCTATGTAAGACATAAACAGGCTTCAATTCTATGTAATAGAAGATGGATTAGCTGTATCATTACTTATATTGAGATATAGAGTGATTATGTGATACCTGTTCAATAGCTTCTTCGGTGAAAGGATGCCAGTAGCGCATACCCACATAAACCTTTGCTGGGACATTCTTGCTCCAGAGAGATTTCCTTAACTCTTCAGCCTACAGAAAGCAAAAACTTGTTGACTTTCTATACGGGTGCACAACTATGTTACTATCAAATAAGGACAATAAATGAATATATAACTCTTTCAGTTGCCTAAAAGGAAAAGCATACCTGATCATCAGTAATACGACGCAGAGGAGAACCGCCACCGATTGAAGCATATCCTTCTTTGCTCTTTGGGGATCTAACAACTGATATGAATTGTGCCAAGGGCCTTTGAAGAAATCGAAACATTCTTGGAAGTCGAATAATGTCCTACTCCCCCCCCAATTTATAGCAGAAATATAATTAGTGTGAAACATAAGCAAGAATAACATAAGGTGGTGCAGTGGAATGGAGCTGGAGCGGAAAGGAGGAGGTGCAACCTGGTGGAAACATAAGTTGGTTTAGGAGTAAAGTGGTGGGAAGGAGGAGGTGCAAGGTTTGATCCCCTGGTGGAGACATAAGATGGTTTAGGAGTACATTGGTGTTGGTATAGGAGTAGGGGTAGTGTAGAGAGTAACTGTAATCTATCTTTGCCGTATAAAAAAAAAAGCAAGAATAACATAATTTGGCAACATTATCAGGGAATAAATAGAACAAACGATACTTACTGGATCAGCAAAGAGGTTAAACAAGAAAGGCTGAACATCATCAAGGGTCTCAGGGCCTCCAAGGTTCAGCAACAATACTCCAACTTTTTCATTTCCAACAAGTGACTCAACAGACACTTCTGAAGAACCAGAAGCAACCAGTGCCCTCAGCTGTGAAGAACTCTTTACTGGTCCCTCTGCAGAACACCTTGCAACTAGGGATGATTTTGAATTATTATGATTGAGGTAAGCCTCGACTTGTACTCTTACGCAAGGACATAATCTCTGTGAGAAACGTTTGGTCCGTGGTGGTAGTCTGTGGGCAAACAAACCATCTGAAATAAGAGCATTATACTGTATCATATTATATGAAGAAAGTAGGGCACAGACCAATTGGCAATTTCCACCCCGGTTCTTACCACACTCTAAATCAACGTTAACCTAATTTGCAACGCATTCACCCCGGTTCAACATATCGCAGATTAATGATCAGAGCCCCAATTGCATAATTCTGACTCCATTACAGCCTGGATAACTCTTGAATTCAATCTTTACTAGCTTAAAACGCCATGAAAGCGTACTCCCCTCAGGTCGAAACCCTAACTTATTACCAACTCATGTAGCCTAGTTTAAGCACGAGTAATCCCATTCACACCTCAAATACAGTTAAACTCATCTAACCAGACGCGAAACAATAACGGTACCATGGTATGAGCTCGAGACAGTTCCAGAAATGAACAAACCTCACTCATCCGTTCAACAATCAACCATAAACTATTATGTCCAACACTATACTAAGCTAGTGGATTGAAAACTTAACATTAGGCAGCTGAGAAGTGGTAGATCTACTAAGAAATTACGGAAGCAATACACAAATCTAGTATAAGTATAGCGAGTGAAGTATAGCATAAAACATGCTGATGAAGCTGTAAAGTAGAAATACATAGCTCAAAAAGGTATTAGAGTTGAGGAAAAGTGGAAAAATGGTTGATAGAGCATAATTGAGCGAAATAAAGTGTAGTGTGTATTGTGCAAGGAGATAGATACTCACAGAGATGGAGGAGGAGGGGGTTGAACGCGTATGTTGATCTGGTTCATCGTTAATTGCAGAGAATTTCAGTGAGTTGAGCTATGTTGTTGTGTTTGTGTGTGTTGGATTGAACTGAAATTCAGCAAAATAGGATTTCAAATTTTTGGTGAGCAGAGGCTGTTTTCTTTGTGTCCCGTCACTTAGCCACGTGTTACGCGGATTATCTTCTATCTTAAAATATACTAATAAACTAATAACCTTGCTGCTCAGCTGGGCAGTAAACGTAAAATATCCACTAGGCCACTTCCCACTCCTGTAAAGACCTCTTCCAATGGATCATTGATAATCGTGAATATTTGTAATTACTGCCCAAGAAAATCATGTCCAATAACTTATATTTTATTTAACACACTAGGCGTTAAAGTACTCAAAGTTCATTCATATTTTAAAAAATAAAAATATATAGAAAAGAATTATCAAAGGGGTAAACATACGGAATACATCATACAAAAGCTCAAAAGTCCTATATATTACTAAATACTTTCTTGTACACAACATTCATTTTGGTACCAGTCGATTTTCCTTCATCATCTAATATTAGAACCTTGAGTCCTTTTTAGCTGGTGACTCTAGAAAATGCAACATAAAGTTGACCATGATTGAAGACTGGCTTAGGTAGATATAGTCCCACTTAGCTAGAGATTGTCCTTGGCTCTTGTTAATCGTCATAGCATAACACACAAATATGGGAAACTGCCTTCTCTGGAACCTGATAGGAAACTTCGTGAGGTCTGATTGTGTGAGCACCATTCGAGGCATATATACCTTTTTTCCCGCATTTTTCCCAGCAATCATCTTCGCTTGGATGATATGTGTTCCAATTTGAGTAACCACCAACCTAGTCCCGTTACATAACTCGGTATACGGGTTGATATTCCTCAACAACATTATAGGGCACCCCTTCTTCAATCGGATAATATGGTTTGGTATTCCTGATGCCTTAATTGTATTTTGGAATTCAACGGAGTATACGTCTTCACAGTTCACAATGTCATCCTCGTCCGGACATATGTTGTCGAAACTTATGAACTCGGTGGCATCGCCGGGAAGTAGTGACATGACGTATTCATTGATTTCTAGCACTATCTCATTAGTAGGAGCAAGTATGACCCTGTCTTGAAAGCTGTATCGACCATCCCAATGTGATATATCAAAGATGGATATGTAATGTAAACAATAGCAGCCAGTGGGTCGGATGCGTCGTGGATAAGTATATTGCCAGGCAAACTAAACTTAACTTCACTGTCGTTTGGACCCTCAACATGACCATCTCCAACACGAAGGAGCCAACCTGCAAAATCCCTGATATTCTCTGTCTCGGACGGGGATACTCCCGACTGACATCAATAATGAGTTTTAGATTTATATATGGTAACAAAAATATAGAGACTTGAAATGTAATGAATCAACGAAACATGATTAATCTCATGTTCTTGGTTAACTTCAACACATGACAATGACTCCATATTGGCCTAGATGAACATAAACAAGCATGGACGATGTCATGTCTGCTGCCTTTTGGTATAACCTATAGAATTGTCTAAAGTCACCTCCAAACACAATCACTTTTCCTCCAACGGCATATTCGACAATCTACCATCTGACCCTCTAATAACATCTTTTAGACTTCTATCAAGTGCCTCGAAACAAAACTTATTAGTCATGGGGGCCTCATCCCATATAATAAGCTTAGTATACTCAAGAAGGCCTACAATGAAATACAAATAATAAAATATATATTTTTTAAAAGTGATGGTCTAGTATATCAAAACATCCACAAATTATGCTAGCTTGAATAAGCCGAGTACCTGCAAGTTCACTGCCGGGCGTAAGCCTGCTACACATAGTGGTCTCATCCACCATCAAAGGTATGTTGAATCTTGAATGAGCTGTACGACCCTTAGGCAAGAGGAGGGAGGCAATGCCACTTGAAGCGACTTGCAATACTATATCACGACAACTTCTTAATGATGAACACAAAGTCATCCATAAAAGGTCTTGCCAGTACCACCAAAGCCATATAAGAAGAAGACACCACCCTTCCCCGATGATACTGCATCGATAATCTTGTTATATACATTTGTTTGTTCATCAGTTAGAGATGGAAACAACTAGTTAAACTCTTCTAGCATCTCATCCACGTCGTGTGACAATTCTCCTGCTATGAGATTGTTTTGCCCATTTTTTATTTCAATATTATCAGGCACGGGCATCCCTTCAAATTGAGCTAAGCTGTCACGCCCCGGGACCGCAAGGTGGGTCCCGCTACATTTAATATTCATTTGATAATATATTCGCCACTCTGCCTGTTGACGTGACCGGGCGTGTGAACATTACCCCGTCCACACGCAACCTTATCCACCTGTCAGACTCACAGACAACCTCATAATATAAAAGGCCAACCACCGGGCTACCATAATAATTCAAACCAAAATTTACATCAGAGTTTTAGCGAAAGTATTTTCAAAATATTATACAGGCGAGTGGTTATTGGTATCAGCCTATCTACAATCTAAAAGTACTACAGATCCAAACCTCAACTACATGTTAATATTATACAGTTCAAAAGTACAAAGTCCTACTGTACCAAGAGGCTAGTAGCTTCTAAAAGACCGTCTCGTCAGCAAGATGGTGCTACCC
>JAYMSP010005132.1:0-14438 GCA_036897095.1 Plantago elongata | reverse complement strand
TATATATATGACGACCCGTAGATGTCGATCCCTAGGTGATCGATTCCATGTCCTCATATAAGCATCCGACGACACTTCCCATAACCATTTCTTCTCTTGTTATCGTAGATCTGCTCTGTATCATGTCGTCGGCCAACTCAATAAGTGATGTAGTAAATAACGTTGAGAATGAAGTTAACTAACCCCCTAACATTATTGTGCTTTCTAACTCGGATCAGGCCTCTGAAATATCCGAGGACATTAATTATGGATTCCATGCCTGACGAGTCCGAGGTTCAACTTGTGCATAACTCTCCTTCTCAAGCTCCAGCCTTAAGTAGTAAAGTCCGTTGACCCGGTGTATCTGTACAAATAGCGAACACCGAAGCTCCGGTCACCATAAGACAACCGAATACTTCCGTTACGAATTTCACCACGGAGCCAATTCGTGAATTTTACGGTTTCCTCAGATATAACTATAGGATCCAAGTGCTAAATCCCATGCCTTTCTCTTCTATTCCTGGGTCGGGGTTTTACCAAGGGAGTTCCAGTGCCCTTCTTGCCCCCTGATCAACTGCTCTTGCAAGAGGAACCTTACTCCCCTGTGCCCCAACATAGTCCCGTGAACCTTAAACTTCTGGCATGAGATCCCGATAATTCCACTTCTGAGGATTCCTCTAGTGGTTCTTCGGATTCAGACTCCGAGGGCGATCGCTCTGATGGAAATAGTAAGGGGCAAAAGTTTACTCTGGTAGAAAATGAGGGTGGGGTACCCGATGAGGAAGGATTAAACAATGTGATCATGGATGTTACGGGGTAGGAAGCCAACGAACTGCCGATGCCCGAAAAGCCGAAGGTTACAACTCTGACCAAGAGGAGGATGACGGCAAAGGAAGCCAAGGTAGCGAGGTCAGTACCAATTGGGCCGTTGAGAGAGGATTCCGTGAAGAACCTTTCTAGATTGATTCCGACTTGTTCTTCTACCACAACCGAGAAAGAGATTCCTGACCTTCGTCGGGGATTCGAGATTCCTGAGGATATCGAGATCATTATTCCCAAACCCGAGGAGACCGTTTATAATCCTCCCACCGGGTGCATCTCACTTCATGAGCAAGTATTTAGGTGTGGGTTTAGGGTGCCGATGATAGAACCTATCTGCCTTTTCTTTGAGAAAACCACACTCTGACCAACACAAGTTCAGTCGAACTCTATGGGAGATTTGATGTGCTTTGATGTGGTCTTGGCATCAAAGGGTGAGGTATTTTCCACGGCCAAGTTCTTTGTCGGCCTTCACCATTTCAAAAGTGAAGAATAGTTTATACTATTTCTTTTCTTCTCGGAATAATTATTGGTTCCTTGACCCCTACGATTCTTCTTACTCCTGGCGTTGGTGGCCTTGAACTGTACTTCTATATCAAACACCCTAAGGGGACTTGGAAAGTTCCCCGGGTTTCCAAAATAAGCAATTTAGATCGACCTCTTTAAGGGAAGTGCCATGATGGTTAGGTGAGTTATGCCAAGCAGAGATGTTAATGAGCAGTGGGGAAGAGTCCGAGGATGGAGAAGAGATGTCGAGCAAGAATGAAAAGGAGCCTCTGATGAGGAGAAGTCCAAGGATGAAAAGGAATCCGAGGATGAGACAAGATCCGAGGACAAGGATAAGGTCGGATCCGAGGATGAGGATGTCAACGAAGAAGCCGAGGAGAGACCCACCGGTTGTGAAGACTTGGATGAGGAAATGGCCGAGGGGAGAAGGGCCATATTCGGTATCGATGGGAAACCTCCTATGTACTTCTATCCTTACTCGTTGATTATCCAACCACAACTCTTTTTCGCCGGATTAACCAGCACCCCGTTTATTAAAACAATAAGGAGGATCAGTAAGTGTCCATCTTATTCTTTTCACTTTTATATTAGTTGGCTTTCCTTTAACTCTTATTTCTTCACTTGCAGATTACTGGATCATGTCGACAACAACCGTTTTGAATAAGCAAAAAGTTGTCGCGAAGGTGAGGGCGATGAATGCCGGGAAAGAATTGGGGAAGCATGTGGTGAGGTTGAAAGCCGATGAACTGGTAATGCGGCTACTATCCTCGAGCCACCGCCTCCAACTGTTGAGGTAATTCTAGCATCAATCCGATCAACTTTGGCTACCCGACTAACCTGTGATTGACTCGAATTACCCTTTCGTATATGTAGAGTACTGCCAACAAGAGTGCGGCTCTTGCAACCCCAAACGCACACAAGACTAAGAAGAGGATTTGAGAAGCTCGAAAAGACAAGAGTAAGATCAGGAGCTCTAAGAAGATTCGACTCACGATCAAGGAGTTCTCGGTAGAAAAACTGAAAGACTTCGACCAAGAGGCCCTCGGCCTTAGCTTGAAACTTCTCGCCGAGATGGTAAAATTTTTCCCCATTCCACCAACTTGAGTTTGTCGGTCCAGATTTCTTCGAATCCGAATTAACTTTAATCGAAATGACTCACATGTCTCTAATCACGCTGATGCTCTGACCAACTTGAAGATTGCTCTCGACACTACTGCTTTGGTGGCCGAACTCGAGGCCTCTAAGAAGGCTCTTGCAGAAAGTGAGGCCGCTCGGGGAGCTTTGGAGGCCGAGATGAAACATCTTGAGAAGGAGGTTGAGGATAAGAAAGCTCGAGCCGATCAGGAGAGCCTCATAGCCAAAGCTCTGGCTTCTAGTCGGCAGAAGGCAATGAATTTCTTGCTGAGGAAGTTGCAACTGACCCGAGTGGAAGCGGTTCGGGAGTTTCTGGACTCTTGGTCTTACCAATACAAGGTCATGGAGGAGGCTGGAGTCTTTCATACTGAGGGTTTCACATCTACCATTGGTCAACTGATGAAGATGAAGCTTTTGCCTGAGGGTTTCAAGATAGATAACACCACCCTGAATATGATGAATAATGCCAACAACGTAGACTGCGTGGAGAAAGATGAACGCTCGTTTGAGGAGCTATAGACCGAGGAACGGTGGTACAATGTGTGTGGTCCTCATGTTGACTGCTTTCTTGACGTCCGAGGAGAGTTCCATCTGAAGTTCCCTACTTGGTTTCCTGAGTTGTTCTTCAATTCTTGGATTGATGATCCTCATCTTGCCAACCTGGATCGCGAGTGGTGCCGTATTCCTTAAGCTTACGGACATGTGGCCGGGATGAAGATCATTGAGGAAGAAGTGGTTGGCACTAACGTAACTGTGAAGGTCAAGAAGACTTGGAGAAAAATCAAATCGACTGACCAGACTGAATCATCATCCTATCCCCAGGAACCGAGATTCCCGAGTCTCCTCACCTTGCAGTTTAATCTAATTGAAATGTGTCTTTTGTCCAAACTCTGATAGTTGTATAGGGCTTATTACTGACTATGCCCTCGGTTTGTGAGGGACCATTCTTTTGTCGGTCATCCTTAGATCTTGTCTAAACTTTGTTTGTATCTTCACCTTATGCGAGATTTGAGGCTAACCTCTTAGCTAATTATCAGTATGTAATATTTTGTACTCATCGGACATGTTTGTGTTAGGCGTTATCAACTCCTTTTGTTGGGAGCTATTCAGAGATTTTATCTATATTATCTAACCCCCAAGTATTTAACAAAGTATTGTCAAAACTATGTTGAATACTTGTGTTTGTACGTACGTTCGTTAGTGTGACTTGGCTATTCGTTAGTAAACCGAGGATTTTACACTTGTACACTTTTGTTGTTTGTTTAGTGATACTCGACTTTTCTATAGTAAGCCGAGGAGATTACATGTACAATTTTGTTGTTTGTTTAGTGCTACTCGATTTTTCGATAGTAAGCCGAGGAGATTACACTTGTGCTTTTGTTGTTTGTTTGTTTAGTGATACTCGGCTTTTCGATAGTAAGCCGAGGAGATTACACGTACAATTTTATTGTTTGTTTAATGATACTCGACTTTTCGACAGTGAGCCGAGGAGATTACACGTACATTTTTGTTTTTTGTTTAGTGATACTCAGCTTTTCGATAATAAGTCGAGGATTTTACACGTACAATATTGTTGCGTTTAGTGATACTCGACTTTTCGATAGTAAGCCGAGGAGATTACACTTGTACTTTTGACAGTAAAACTACTTGTATTGATGATCAAAAGGGGGATTACTCGGGGGAATCGATTACAAGGATCTCGGTCATGCTAATTCTCAAAACATTACAAATCCCTCTTATGTGTAGAACTTCTGAAGGTTCCTAGCATTCCAGGTGCGCTCTATGAGTTTCCCGTTCATCTCGGTCAGCTCATAGCTTCCGTTGATGCTTGCTCGGACCACTTTAAAAGGGCCTTTCCACTTGGGTTCTAGTTTCTCAACGTGGTCTTGTACCTAGGCTTTGGTGAGAACAAGGTCTCCTACCTGTAAGTCTCTTTTTTGCGGGAATTTGTGTTGTAAGCACGAGCCATAGTGGCATGTTAGCCTATTGTTCATGCCAATGGTGCTCCGAACACTCTCCAACATATCGAGATCATAAATGCGCTTGTCATGATTATCAGTCGGCACGTATCCTTGGATCCTTTCGGTCATGACAACCACTTCGGCGGGTATCACGGATTTCGAACCGTAGAGTAGTTGAAAGGAGTTTCTCGAGTGCTAGTCCGAGCAGTCGTGCGATATGTCCATAGGACTACATCGAGCTCATCCACCCAGTCTCCCTTAGACTCTCCAGTTTATTCTGTAGGTTATCCACAATGGTACAATTGGTCACCTAGGTCTGGCCATTTGCTTGTGGATACCCAACATAAGTGAAGTGTTGGTCGATCTTCATTTCTTGGCACCATTCTCGGAGCTTCCTTCCACAGAATTGTTGTCCATTGTCGGCCACCTGTATCCTGGGCAGCCGAACTGACAAGTTAGTTCCTAGAGGAACCTTATCACATCATCCTCGGTAATCCCCACTGTAGGCTTTGCTTCAACCCATTTAGAGAAGTATTCCACTGCGACAATCTGGAACTTGACATTTTCCGGTGCAGGTGGAAAGGGTCCGACTATATCAATCCCCCATCGATCGAAAGGGCAAGTAATGGCAGTGGTAATCATCGGGATGGTCGGTTGGTGTGGTATTCGGGCGAACATCTGGTAGTCTTTGCAAGATCGGAAAAATCTGCTAGCTTCCTTCTGCATAGTCGGCCAGTAGAAACCAGCTCGGTGAATCTTTTGTGCCAATGCTCTCCCGCCCGAGTGGTTGCCGCACGATCCTAGGTGAATTTCTTTGAGGATGGTGTCGGCCTCCTCCGGTGTGGTGCTTTGGAGTAATGTTCCATTAAAATATATCTTATACAAATTCGTTCCAGTCCAAGAGTACCTTTGGAGCTTCCTCTGCAGTCGTCGACTTTCAGCCGGATCAGTTGGAAGTACCCTTTCCGAGAAGTAAGAGATGAAAGGAGTCACCCAGTTCTCGGTTGTCGTGAGCACTGCTATGACTTCAGTTCCAGAGATAGAAGAAGCATCCTTGGTCATCAAAACTACAGTCCGAGTATCCACGGCTCCAGATGTTGTAGCCAACTTAGAAAGACCATCGACTCTCGCATTCAAAGAACGATCAATCTTATGAAGAGAGAATGTGTCGAAATTCTTTGCCAAATCCTTCACAATCTGCAAGTACTTGACCATGGAGGCACTCTTGGTAGTAAATTTTTCGAAAACTGTTTAGTCACCAGTTGGGAATCCGAATAGGCTTTCAATTTCCTGGACATGACGGATTTGGCCATTTTTATCCCTGCGATTAATGCTTCATACTCGGCCTCATTGTTGGTGACAGGGAATGTCAAACTGATGGCATGATCCATTTCTGTCCCCTCGGGGCTAACCAATGGTAGGCCCGTTCCTCTTGCATGAGAAGCCGATGAACCATCCACGTATAATTTCCATATTTCTCGTTGGATGGGCTCAACTGGCCTAATCGGAGGTGGTGGAGGTAGGACTTCTTCACAGGTCTGATTAATGATCCAATCGGCTATGGAATCACACTCATTGGTCTCGAATATGGGGTCGGATGAGGAGAGAACTAGAACAACTGCATTCTCGGCATGTGGTGGTGCGTCCTTTTTGTTGTGTTCGGGCTCATCTGCCGTAGACGGGTACTCGGCTAAGAAGTCGGCCAATACTTGATTTCCCAACTCGATGGTCCATTTGGTCAATCTTCCTGACTTTTTCGCATCCACCGAGACCTGTTTTAGAGGTTGGCTTGTGAGAACCACTATCTTATGGGTTTGGAAATATGGCATCGATTTTCACGTGGCCTCGACCATGCAGAGCACGTATTTCTCAATTTTCTTGTAATTCTTCTCGGCCGTGGTCAAGACTTTGTTAAGATAGTATATGGGTAGATGCTTGCTTTTGTTAATCCGCACCAGGACTGAACCACAACTTCTCTCGAGACAGCTAAGTATATATAAAGGGGTTCGCCCTCCTCGGGTTTGGCCAATAAGGGAGGTGTTGCCAAATAAGTTTTTAGCTTTTCAAAATTCTGTCGACATTCATCCGTCAATTCAAACTTATCAGTTTTTCGAAGTGTCTTGAAGAAAGGCAGGTGCTTCTCGACAGACCTAGAAATAAACCGACTAAGAGATATGAACTTTTCGATCAATCTTTGCACATCTCTCAACTTCTCGGGATGGGGTAAATACACGATTGATGTGATCTTCTCGGGATTAGCCTCAATTCCCCTCTAGGTCACCGTGTATCCGAGGAACTTTCCTCCTCGGACCCCGAAGGTACACTTCGCTGGGTTTAGTTTCTTGTCGTGCTTTCTGAGTATTGCAAAACATCTTTCCAAATGAGTCAAGTGATCACTCGCTTCCTTGCTCTTAACCAGTATGTCATCCACATAGACTTCCATCGACCGACCAAGCCCTTCTCGGAACATGAGATTCATCAAGCATTGATATGTAGCTCCTGCATTTCTAGGTCTGAAAGGCATGACTTTAAAGCAATACACTCCTCCAGTTGTGATGAAAGTTGTCTTCTTTATATCCTCCTCAGCCATTCTAATCTGATAGAATCCTTGGAAGGCATCCATGAAGCTTAGGAGCGCACATCTGACTGTGGAATCAACTAGCTGATCAATTCTTGGGAGAGGATAAGGATCTTTAGGACAACGCTTGTTGAGAAAAGTGAAGTCGTTACACATTCACCATTGGCCCGAACGTTTTTCGACTAGAACCACATCGCATATCTAATCCGAGTAATGAACTTCTCGGATGTGTCCCACTTGGAGTAGTCGGCTGACTTCCTCGGCTATGATCTTATCGCGCACAGTTCCATGATCCATTTTATTCTGTTTGATTGGTTGGATGAAGGGATCCACATTAAGTGATTGCACCATAACCCGATGATCTATCCATGTTAAGTCGTCGGTGCTCCATGCATAGACGTCCACATTCTTTCGTAGGAAAAAGGTCATAGTGAAGGTGAACTCATCATCCATGCCGGAGACGATCTTTACTTCTCGGTCAATCCGCCCGTCAACCAGTTGTACTCCTACGATTTCATAATCTGGCTGCATTCGGTTCTCATGCAGGAAACACTGAGTGGGTCCTCCTACAGGTGGTTCGGGAGGGATGACTATATACTCCTCCACTTTGACGCAATCCGAAGGAATGGCTATCTTATTTGATCGGTCCTTATCAACTCCCATTTTCAGGTAGTTGATTCTGTCCCCCACACTCTTTTCCCTCTTTGTTCTGGTTTGCACAAGTCGGATTGGCAAACATAGTCTCTTGTGTTCCCAGAAGGGGAATTCAACCGATCATATGGTTGAGATGCTCGGCGAGTAGATAGGGTGTAGCACTCCCAGGCAGCTCGTTGGTTCCTCATCAAAGTACCAACATCGAATTTGGTCGGAAATTTCAGCTGTAAATGGAAGGTGGAGGCAATTGTTTGGAACATGTTCAACGATGGTCGGCCGATGAGAACATTATACTCGAACAGAGCATCAACAATGATGAAAGGGACTGAGTTATGGGTGGCTCTACACGGACTTTCTCTCATGGAAAGTGGCAAGTAGAGAACACGACGCGGTTGGATGAGATATCCCCCGAATCCGACAAAATTGGTTGTAACCGGCCGAATAGCATCCAAACTTAATTCTATTTTTCGGACAGTGCTCATGAAGATGATGTTTGAGGAACTTCTTGTATCAATTAAGATTTTCATCATCGGAAACTAGCATGCGATGACCATCTCCACCAAAAGTGGTACATCCGGGTTAGAAGTTGATCCCTGATCGATACGAGGAGGAGGAGCATCGGCTTCGTCAAAGGTGATGACATTCATTTCGGGCTTGATATAATTGACTTGTTCCGCATCAGTCTTTGTTAGTGCTCGACCTGTATTTTCCAGAGCGTTCCTACTATCTCCCCTAGTTGGTCCTCCCGCGGTAGTCAATATCCGATCATAGAGGATTGGGTTTTCCTCTACTTGATCTACTCGGCCATTATTTTTCCTGGGGCTCCTTCCTTGTTGTGGCGAGCATGCTCTTTTTGGTGACCGATCTCTTGGAGGTGTTCTGGATCTCCTTGGACTCTTATACCCCCGAGGGCTGTATTTCTATAATGCTTTGGGCTAACAGTCTGTCGGTCGGTTTTCCCGAGCGGAATCCCGCGGATCATCTATTTGATCCTGCCTCAAAACATACTCATTGAGGTATCCCAAATCTATCAACCTTTGTATTTCAAGATGGAGTTGATGGCATTTGTCCGTGGAGTGACCCTTCTGTTTGTGGAAGTGGCATTACTCATTGGAATTCTGAGTAAACTGATTTTCCTTGTGTTTTTCAAGTCTCTGGAATGCCAAACTCTTAGTCTCCATGATGGTGAGAATCTGGTCCTTGGTATCTTTAGTTTAGTATAGCTCACAAGGTGCCTCCTCGGCGATCGTCGTCGTTCCTCATGTCGGACTTTTTTTCTCATATTTTGGTCGGTTCTGGTTTTCTACTGTGTGGTTAGTAGCGTGGATCTTGGGTGGTGGGGGTCTATCCTTCCTAGTGACCGCTCGGACCACAATGGTGCCCAACGTCTCTTCGGCCTTCAAGAATCGGTTAGTCAGGTCGGTGAGTTCCCTTTCCGAGCGTAGATCAGCATCTACCAATTTTCGCCTAAAGTCGGCGCTATTGGTGTTGGCACAAAGGTATCTGATCCTTTCATTGAGAGTATGGGTATCCACCATAGATGCAACCAGTTCAAACCGCCGAACAAATGTCCTCAAGGACTCATCCTCACGTTGTACGAACTCGGCCAAATAACTAGATGGGCGAACAGTTTCCTTGAAATTCTCAAATTGGATGATGAACTCGGACAATAAGTGATCCCACGAAAAGATGGAACCCGATCGAAGACTCTTCCACCAAGTCATAGCCTGTCCATGAAAGGTGCCGGGGAATATTGTGCTCGGACATTGTACGTTATCCCCATCCCACCGAGAGATGCTTCAAACCTGATCATGTGATCTACTAGGCAAGAGTCTCCTTCGTATCGTTCGGAACTAGCTGACGCTACTCGGCCCAGAGGTAAGACTTCCTTCCTGATTGCATTGGACAAAGTATCCATAATCCTCCCATATTTGATGGTGTCTCTTGCTCGACAAAGAGTATCCAGTTCTTAAGCTACAATGTCCTCTCATGAATTCTGACTTTTTCTTTCAAGTGCCGAGCTTCATCGCGGTTCCTAGACCATGGGTGACTTTGTATTGATCCTGACCGACTCATGTGTCGGGCTATATCCCATGGGCTTGGACTTCGGTGATCTTGGGATCGTCCAGAATAATCTCGCCGATCAGGAGAGGGTCGGTGTCCCCTAGTAGTAGCTCTCCCTCTAGATCGTCTAGGAGAGTCAATAGATCGGCTATACATGGACTTGTTCTCTTGGTATCTCCGTTCTCTAGAGTACATCTCGCCTCGGCTTTGGTCAGGCCGCTGATCTCTCCTGGAAACTCAGGAAGGAGTGGGGTCTCGGTGAGTACAATCATCGGCTCCCCTACCCTCCTCCCGGTTTGGCTGTCGATTTCATTCCTCTTCCTGAGCGGTTTTGCCCCACCGATCGATGACTTCCCTTAGGTCCTCCTCTTGATCTAGGGCGTTGGTCTGGCCACTATGCCGAGTAGCCATAGATCGGCCGGTATTTCTAGACTGTTGCTGAGCTCGGAAAGCTCCTCCAACACGATATTTTACCTGTTTGTTTTGTGCATGCTTTGTTGCCTTCTTTGCTTGGAGATTGGCCAAAAGATATTGAATTTGAGCCTCCGTCAGTTTCACGGGAGTTAGATTATCTTATGGGGCCATCCCCGCATGCTTCTCGAGTTCAATGAGTAGAACACTCTTGAGTGGTGGTTCTCGGGCAGGTGATGCCTCATGTGAGTTGGAGGCAAACCCTCCCTCTTGTTCTTCGGCCCTAGGATTAGCCTTGGCGGACGGCTTGGGGTTGGCACTCCGTATTCGGCCTGCTACGTTAGGATTAGCAATCGAGACCGAAGCTCTTGAATTTCCCGCGGTGTTACATTTTCGAGGCTGCCTTGGGGCCATGACTTATTGTTCCGAGACCCACAGACGGCGCCAATATGATGTGGGATAAAAACGGCTAAGTGTTTAGGCTAAGAAAGATTACTACTAATTTGATTGTAAGGACCAAAGCAATGATCCTCGAAAATGAAACCTGCAGGAGAAAGTGGCGGGTTAGACCCTTTTTGAGTAGATGTAGAGAGCAGTATATTAGTGGTAGTTGACTTACTCCAATAGGAGTAAATGCTCGAGTATTTATAGCGGAATCTCCAGGAGACCAAGCCCCGACCATCGCCGCCGGTTGGTCGGGTGCACCCCAAGCTGACACGTGTCCCGGGAGACAGGTGGCACGCTGTGATCCGGCAGGGCTCCGAAAGTGTATCTAGTCGGCTCCAAGACAGTCCATATGTTAAATGTCTTAGTCCAGTTCCGATAATGTTGGTTTCTAGTATTTTGACAATAGTTGGGCCTGTTTGGATAGGGTCTGTCTAACTACTCAGAGTGCTTTTGTTATGTTGTTGATACTAACTCTCTCTGGTCGGCTCGGTGGGGAAACTTGCGGATAATCGGCTCCCGAGGTAGATAAGGGCTCTTACGACTTACAACGATCCTATCTATTACGTATTATTGCATCCTTATCTTTATAAACGAATTAGGAAGAATGAACTCATTCGTGTATATCAGAATGAATAAAGAAATCCAATTGTAGGAAGAAGTAAGTAGTGAAAAGAAGCAATGATGATCCAAATATTCCTCTAGGCTAGGAAATATCTTTGACCCAAATCAAAGATTTGCAATTTAGTAACCCGGAAAAGAGCTGCTCAATCACGACTCTCACAATACTGCGCCACATTTTTATTCTTTCAAGAAAACAACAAAGCCAGAGCAAGCAACCTAAATAAACAATCAAAATTTTGTCAGCGTCGACTAATGAACAAGTTAAGTGTAACAACAAAAGTTACCAACTGGCCTGGATCATTTAACAATTCGATTCAAACCTCTATGTGGAATATTATTCATTCATATAAGATTAAATTATAGGAGTGTTTTCTTTAAACAAGAGAATAATTCAGTGAGTATCTGTTGATAACTATATGAAATTAAACCCTAAATTTAGACAGTAAAATTCAAAAAATTTATTACATATTAATCTTGACATGACGACTATATAACGTAATGACATGAACAAGTAAATTAATACTTACTTATCACACTAACTTTCCAAACAACAGCTTTATAGCCTTAAAGCTCTTCTTTAAATTCATTTGTCAAGCACCTCGATCTGTTCATTCATTTATGATATGTGGAACCCAATAATACATCATGATCAGCATCCCGAACTTCGGTATCCACAGACAATTAATTCTACCGAAGAACGTTAGGAGTTCCCGTTCAAAACTATACTAAACTATTTAGTGAGTAGGGTTATGGAGAATTGAAGGTTAAGAAAGATGTTGTCATAGCCAAGCAAGCAAGAAGAAAAACGTGTATATGAAAAGAGGAGGAAGAACGTGTGTGTCAGAATTCTTCTATCAAATTTGTCCAGGTCTCCTGTACTTATATACTCTTCAGTATCTTAGTACACTTAGGACTCTTAGCCCATCTGGTTTAGCTTGAGTCCATCAAGCTACAAGTCACGGGTTCAAAATCCACTAAGACAACTTTCTTGATTTAATTAATTAAATCCAATTTAATCAAATTAATCTTCCTTCTAATATAAATTAAATCTAATTTAATTCATTTACTTTCTAAAAGTATAACAATTAACTAAGTTTGATAATCTAATTGTTGAATTTATTAATTATTTTATCAAATAGATCAATTCTCAATAATGGTAAATTAAATATTCAATCCAATTAATATTTAATTCACTCTAATACTCGCATGGTAGAATAATCATCTTGTTGTGTGACCCATATGGCCTTCTGTAAGTAAGCACTAATCTAATTAAGGTTGAGGCAAAATCGTAGACAATTTACCCAACACTCTTAATACATAAGGAACGTTTGAAAGGATTGCAAACCACTTGTAATCTAGAGCTCATGATGATACGGTCCATTCATTCGCGAATTCGTGTATATTTGAATAACTTAATCACTTTATCTCATTCTACTAATTGATCCAGTAATATTTTAACACCATTCCAAATATATCTTTTGTTGGCCAACGACTTTGATCAAACTAGTTATGAGAAGTTAAGTGTTCTCTCCAAGTCTATTTTGAGCAATGAATCGTATCTTGGTTCGACTACTACTAACATGTGTTTCGTGATGTGACCAACACATACCGTATCTACCCCTACAAGGAGTGCAAGCATTAGTCATGGTCAAAGCACACGAGTCCACACATGTAGTAAGAAACCTCAAGTCAAAGGGCTATTACACGACCCTACAAACCGTTACTTACGTAGACACGTAAATAGATTACATCAAACGGTTTCTCGGCTAGATATACCAATACTCTCTAAAGAGTGCATGTGTCCATCACGAATTACCAAGTAATTCGTAGTCGTGAAAACTACTCATCCCCAAAGGATATGATGCATACTACATGTCAACCTCCAATGCATCATCGATATCCCATTCCCGATGATCATTAATTGGGGTCATTTTAGAGTTATGTTATTTCACTCAAGATCTTACATTCTTAGTGATAACATAATTCTCATGGGAATACATATACAAATAATTACAGACAAACAGATAATAATATTTACATACGATAATGTATATTTATAGATGAACAATAATCATAAATAAATATTGAATTGAATATGTATTTATTCTCAATTGATTGTCTTTAAGATATATATTCTCAAGACATATATATATTAACTCCATTTTGAAAAACTTAATGCATTTTGATTCATAGTTTTAGTTAAGAATTTGAAAGAAAAGAATGGCATTTGCACAAAAGGGTACGGTTATTCATTAGTGGCTAGATGTCGTCATTTTGGTAGCTTAATTACTAATGTTTGAAATGTTGATGTTTTGTGGGTTAGTAAAAATATTAAACGTTATTTGAGAAGGATATTAATATTTATATGATTAAAATTCGTAGAGAAAGCCGTGATAGGGAGAGAATCAGATTGTCTTGAGATTGGAGCATTAACGGCTGGTACATGCAAATACAAGCTAAATTAACTACAGCGGTTTCCAAAAGATGCTCTATAGATTTATACTCATCTCCTTGTAATTGTAACCGGAGATAATTAAAGAATTTTAATTAATTTAAAGCTTAGTTTGTTGGGCTTTTTTACGATTCGTCCTGTCTGACATCAGGCAAATGATCATATGTCGTTGAATCGTTTCTAACGCTCTATATTAATTCGTTAAATTAACAAATGAAGTTCGTCCATTCATCTTTTGGCGAAAGGGCATTCGTTAATTCGCTAAAAGTGTATTTGAATATAAAATATGAAAATATTAAGTAAAATACCAAAATTTCCTTCAAATATAAAAAAAATAAAAATTAAAAGTTATAATTTATTTTATTTCGAATTATTATTATTATTATTTATTTATTTTATTTAATATCCATATTATTAGTATAATTAAAAATATTATTTTAATTGTTATAAATTTAAGGGAGAATTACATAGGGACCCCCTGAAGGATGCTTCTGTTGCATCTGGATCCTTCGAGATCAACAATTACATCCAGGTCCATAAATTCATAAAATCGTTGACCAGCTTAATTCACTATTCACTTTAGGGGCAATGCAAACATAACCTTAGCAATTCTTTTCACTTTTACAAGGTAATTGGGAAAATTACAGTACCACAATTACCTTTCTTCCACCCGCCATAACTCTCAACTCTAGGTGACAATTAATGAATCCCAATCCTTCCACCTCCACTGCTCCAACTCCACCATCACCATCTCTTTACTTTTTTGATCGAAGAAGAAGACGTTCTTGATCAATTCAGCCGTCCCCATTGC
>JAYMSP010005131.1:0-14440 GCA_036897095.1 Plantago elongata | reverse complement strand
AATTGAACGAGGAAGATGAAAATTGAACGAGGAAGATGAAGACGAGTAAAAATTGAAGGAAAACTAGCAGAGTCGCAGCAGCCCAGCAAGACGAAATTGAAGAAACGAAGAAGGAATTCGTACCTGCGGAGAAGGAAGACGAAATTGAAGAACCGATATTGAAGTATCCGGAGAAGATGGAGTCACGGAGGCACGGAGAGGAGAAGACGACGCTGCAGCTATGGAGGCTGGAGCTATGGAGAAGAAGACGTTGGGGAGGCAGGAGGTTAACCTAAACTTATGGTTTTCGATTTTTTATGATCGAACCGGAACCAAGCAATAATTATTTCAGTTCCAATTTTAATTATGGTTATTATTTAAATGGTTACAGTTTTTTATGATGGAACCGGAACCAATCAATAATTATTTCGGTTCCGATTTTAATTATGGTTATTATTTAAATGGTTACAGTTATGTTGTAACCAGAATTAAAATTGTGGTTATGGTTCGACCATTTCCAAGTCTACCTGAAAGTTTTCGCTCACAACACGCACTGTTTGGCTTGTTGCTTTGATTATCAGGCAGAAGATATTTACAGTAGAGAAACTCCTCGTTCCAATGGAGTTTTCCTTCTTCTCCTTCCCGTGAATTTTCGTACTTTGCACTGAGTTACCCTTTTCTTCTTTCTCTTTATCTACTTACTCTTGAGTTAATTGCACATAGGGTTCTATAACTTTTCAAAATCGCATCAAACTTCTAAGTCTAAACAAAAGCCAGATTTTCCTATTCAACAAGAATGGCACATTAGATTACCGTAATCAATATGAACATGTCAAATACGTATTAAATGAATATCGTATATCCTATTTCCTCAGCTTCGGAACAAAATTTTCACTTTAACTTTTTACAGTTAAACTTTTTCAACTTTTACTTTCTCAGGGCCGGAACAAATTTTCCACTTCAATTTTTTACAATCAAACTTTTCCAACTTTCACTATTACGAATTAATCTTAAATCGTAATGTATTATAAACTAGGCTAGATTTTTGAAAGAGCAGAAGGCCTGGAGTTCCTCGACAAACATACACTGCTCATCACTTGAATAAATTCCAGGAGTAACATTAACGAAACAGCAACAAGTGACAAGAGTATATATACACAGGCTTTACCAGTATAAGTAGTTAACTGTAGCATTTATCCATTTACTGAGAAAAAAATTGCCATATGTTACAGAACTCACTCACAAATGCTTTCTACAATAGAATTCATCAAGAACAATCAACATAATTGCGTACATCTATAGACGATAACATTATGTACTACATTTAAGAATTAAGATGATCCTGCTTGTTTTTCCTTTGAAGGCGCCGAGCTTTCCAGGTTGAGATCTCCGACACCTTTAGGAGGACCGATGCTGCAGCGAGCTGTATTGTGTAGTTTGATTGCATCTTTTATTTTCTGAAACTGCAACAACGTTTCAAAATTCAGATTTTAATCGCTATGTTTATGTATGCAATAATGAATAACACTTTATTCAAGTAAATTTACTTACTTTGGCAAGGGAACACGAAAACGACTCAAGCTGTCCGTCAGCACCACGGTAGAAGTGGAAATATGGAAGAACCTTGACGTTCAAACTCTTGCACATAGGTTTGTTTTCGTCAAAATTGACTTTCAAGAATATGATATCCTTATGTTCCTCAGCTGTTCTGCATAGCTGATGATGAACACAAAATCACAATATATTCTGAAAACATTTAATGCTTAACATTCGATGCAAGCCTAATGGCTAATGCTTTAAAAAAAGTTGATTTAAGCCTGATGCTTAACACAAACTTTCCATGTACTTTTCAAAAGTCTTTCCAATCACCAAACTGGAAGAGTACTGCATGGTATGTAAGAAAGAAAAACTGCAAGTATCGGGATTACCTTAGGAAATAGTGCCCGACAAGAAGCACACCAAGTTCCATAGAACTCGACAATAACTAGTTTCTCTCCAGCCTCACTTAAGGCATTTAAAAACTCATGAGTGGAGTGGATGTCAATCATATTTGGGCCTGGATTTCTCTCCCACCATTTTGGCGCCTCGGTCTCTGTAACAGTTGCAAGTACCTGATATGATGCATCATAAAATTAGACGTTGTACTCAACGAAATATACATTTTCACGGCTACACAAGATGCAAATTTCAGTCTACAGCATGTCTAAGGCTGGACATCTTGTATGACATTATTAGAAGAACAGATGGAAAAAATTAATCAGACTGAGTAGTTTTGTTAACCTCATAACAGAGCATACACACAAAGCAGACTATAAACACAGAACTATCCAGTGAAAAGGAAAAAGATAGAAAGATAAAATAAAAATGCAAAAACCTACTCAATTTCTGAAACTCCAAGAATCTATATCAAATTTATCATCTAATAATGCACGTTTGACCTTAAAGGCTTGCTCACTTTGTTATATGAAACTAATATAAAAGCAGTTATGAATCACAAATGATGCAAATTTAGCATGTTCTGTGTGATCTTTTGGCCTTTAGAGTGCTATAATCATCTGTCAAAACTTAAAATTGTATAAAATTGTTTAGGCGGCAAGAGAAAGTTACAAATTAATTCCTGTCTGATCCCAAAGAACTTGGAAAGTTAGAAATCTGGAAGTCTATATCTACAAGTTCCAAAAGACCTTGAATTGCTGGAATTGTCTGTTATGAGAAAAAATTGAGTTGAAAACAGGCAAACGAGGAGTTGGATCTTTTGACAGAAATGTTAGAAGGTGATGATATTTCATCAAATCTCCTGATATACAAGGAAAAGGATACATCATTAAGTGGCTGGCCTCTTGTTTTCTTCAGCAATCTAACAGATATAAAAATATGACCTAAAGAGTACAAAAACAAGTCTCATGCGAAAGCCACAATACTTATCAAATGGAAGTATCGGACTTGCAACAATATAATTATCGAATACAAACTACTGGATAGAAATGAACTTTCATATGAAAGCAAGCCTATATCTTTGCAACCCACACATGTGGCAAAGTTTGCACGCAACCACACAATTCCCGATACAAAAGGTGAGACACAACTGTTAACCTGCCATGAAATTTTGTCGTTCAGATAGTTATAGTTTCAAAGGTACTAACTACTAAGCTGACTTCAGCTGAAATTTTGCCAGTAAAGTTATCAGATTGAACAATTACCTATTATTATGCAGATTGATTTTATTAGAAAACATTTCAAAAATCCCCCAATGGTTCTAACTTCTAAGCCTGTAAAATCCCAATACTCCAGTTTAATGGTCACTACTCATTAGTATTTTAATATTTAGCCAAGATATGCATCTGCAATCGTCTAGCTATACAATATTCATGCTCACGTAACATTCAGGTTGAGTGGCATAACTGACTATAAAACAGCAATAGAAGGACTGCAAGTACTTTTGAAAGTATGATACAGATTACAGATACAGTGCTAGAAATTAGATTTCAGCAATTCAAGTTAACACTAGAGATCTGCAGAGATGGACGTCCTAATCTTACATTTTTTCTTCCCACAGTATAGCCTTCAAGAAAACAATTAAACAAACCTCTGTTACTGACCAAATTCACTCATGTATAACACATAGTAATTTTTTTGAAACGGCAAAGATTACAACTACTCCCTACACTCTAAACCATCTTGCCTCCACCAGGGATCGAACTCCATACCTCCTCCTTACCACTCCAGCTCCATTCCACTGCACCACTACTCCCTACACTCTAAACCATCTTGCCTCCACCAGGTATCGAACTCCATACCTTCTCCTTAACACTCCAGCTCAATTCCACTGCACCACCTTATGCCCTCCCACATGTATAACACATAGTAATAAATGACAACAAAATAAAAACAATGTCTGGCAGCATTGCCAAAGCACTGTCGTCTACTTTGCTATTTCAAGACAGCTCTGCTAAGATTAACCTTGCAAGTAAGTAAGCGTGTTTAGTTGCTAACAACGCAAATGAATGATATTAAAGGTCTAATAGTAACTCGTAACACCGTCAATGCTCTAACTATAAACTTGTTCAGCATTATTAATCCATTTCATACCATTATATAGCGCACAAGGTTTATGAACCCAAAATTTCCAACACAAAAGCCACATAAAGGTTCCAATTTTAGGAATCAACAACTGCATTGCAAATCAACCCATGTCATAATATCATCGTCCATGACTAAAAAGTAGCTAGGCACAAAATAAAATCCATCATCCCGAGACTAAATATCCCAACCTAGAAGCACAACCACAGAAAATTGTAAATGGAGCAAAACCATTGGCTATCAAATTTGCGCCCATACGTAACGAAAATACATAAAACAGAAAAAAGTTGTTATCTTTACCTTGAAAGATGGCAATTGCTTTCTGGGTCTGAAGACAAGTGGCGAAACAAAATCCCAAGAAACAGACGAACCATCCGAAACAGAAACCGCCTTTTTGATTAGTCCGTGATTGAGACTAGGTGGAGCCAGAGACGAAGAAGAAGAGAAGGAAGTCAACAGTGAAGAAGAAAACCTCAGAGAATTGCAAGAAAGTTTAATCAATTCACCCATCTGACGAAAGATAGAATTTGGATAATTGAGTGGAATTCTTGTTTTGTTGTAGCTCACTCCTCCTAGCCTTTCTATAATTGTATGAGCTTCCAAATTGGGAAGTAAGAGAGAGCGAAAGGTGTACGCTACGTAGTTGGGTTTAGATTCTTCTTCTTCTAGGTTACTCACACAGACAGATACTCCGTGAGAGTATCGAACTCACTTGGAGAGAAGCAGAGAATGCGAGGTAGACTATGAAAATCAAAATAAATTGTGTGAACCAAAATCGAACTAGTGTTTCTACAACAAAAATACAAATATGAAATACATTAAATTTAAGTTGATTTCGGTTAAATTCATACAACTCCCTGTACTTTTAGTAAATTCCAAAATGTTATTCATGTTGCAATATATCCTAAGACGATAAAAGTGTAAAATCACGTATAATAGTGAATTTCTTTTTATAATTAATGACACGTATCACCTCTTTATTAATTATGAAAATTTTCATTTAAAAACAATATGAATTTTTTTAAATATTAAATTGAATAAAAATATTACCAAAATAATATTAAAAATTAAGAAATACTATAAAATGATATAAAAATAATAACTACAAAAAATTGTTAAATTGCTATTAGAAATTATAAAATCAAATGAAAATTCTAAAAGTATTATTAAAACTAATTAATGATATATATAATTAAATAAAATAGTATTAAAAATGATATATTATAAACAATATAAAACTACAAAAATATATTAAAACAAATACTGAAACACATATACAAAGAGTTAAATAATATTAAAATTAATATATTATATTTTCACTCTTTTAAATAATTCTAATTTTTTAAATATTTTAACATTGTTTTATAGAAATTTTTATATATATTTTTTTAAAAACAATAATGATTAAAACATTTATTACTTTTTTATTATGTTTATAATTTTTATATGTTTTAACATTTTTTTTATTTTAGTTGGTTTACTACATTTTTGTAATGTTTATATTTTTTATAATTTAAAATAAATTTTCATAATTATTAAATTTTAATATTATTTTATAATATTTATTATTTTTAATATTATATTAGTGATTTTTATTCAATTTTACATTTAAAAAAATTGAATTTACATTATTTTTAATTGATAAATTCAATAATTAATAAGGAGGTGACACGTGTTATTAATTATATTTTTTAATTTTCTTTTTTGGTCAAAATTTAATAAATTAGTCAATTTTGTCTTAAAATTAATCGGAGTGTCTAAATTAAAAAGGGTGTTGATATTTAATATTTAATACTTAAATTGAACAATACAATTTTTAGAATACCTAAAATTTTTTTACCCTAATTTGGTTCATTGGTAAAGAAGCTAATCTGATCCGAATGATACATTTGTCAGATCTATTCAGGGAGGCAAAATTTTCATTGCATTTGGAGGGCAGGAATGTATTTGATGTTAGGAGGTAATTGTTCAAATTTCCAGGGATACAATTATGATGCAATGCAACCAAATTGATGGAAAGGCTCAGACCTCAGATGACTCAATACAAATCTACACTACAACCTCCACAGTAAACAACATTACAGTCATTTCTTTTTTTTTAAACGTCAAAGAGTTGACTCGATAAACCGTCTTATCAATTGAGTTACATTCATTACAGTAATTGACTTTGTTGAACAACAAATGATGTTGAAAAACACAGCTAACTCCTTGATTATCTTCCTTTTCTGGCTTAATTTCTTGCTTCCATTCTCTACATCCTACTACCCTGTTCTGTTCAGGTAAATTAGCTGTGATGGGTCTGATGGCTTGCAATCTACGAACTACGATGCCTGTGCAAGTCCTTGAACAGACACTTCACCCGGAACTTCATCGCCATCTATGTGTTTTTTATGATGGGCAATTCAATTCACAACTTGAATCCCTGTTGCAACTAGTCCACTCTGTAGAAAGTATTCTAGAAAAATTGCCACCATGCTACAAAACAACACAAGTCTTGATGAGTCAAATACTAGAGGCAGCATATAGAGGTCAAGATATCATTGAGCCTACGCGGTAGATCAGATTCTTGATTATGAATTTAAATGGGAGAAATGTTGCTTGCAGGTGATGGAGGTCGGATTCCTGTAGGTTATTATTACGCCTCCAAGTGTTCGATACACTCATTCAATATGTACTGTTGTAAAGTGGTTTTCGTAAATGTTAGGTATGCGGCTTGCTCGTTACTATTGTAACATAACTACCTAAATAAAATATGTGATGCATTATCCTTTCCTTTCAATGGCTTGAACATTGAGGGCCTGGCCTTATAATGTGCACATTGGAGATTTACCAATAATCTCAAAAGTCAGTCAACAAATAGACTGTTCTTGACACTTGCTAGGAACCTTCATTTCATCAAGTTGATATTACTAGTACATATGTAAGACATAGACTAGAGGCAACTTCCAGTTACTACTAAAAGATCAAAACAAGCCTGTTGGCATCAAAGCAGCCTAACATAGTTTGACATAGCCTGTCTCTTCTAAAACTCCTTGGTATCATCTTCCCCTTCATTCCATTCTCTTGAACAAGGTGATCTGAGATCAGAGAAACACAAAAATGGCATACAATCTTCGAACCCTCGTACAAATTCTTGAACAGACCCTCCACCCCAATCTTCACAACCATCCATGATAAATCACAACTAGAATCCCTCTTGGAACTAGCTCTCTCTCTGGAAGACATTCTTGAAAACCTTCCAACACAATGCTACAAAACAACACAAGCCTTGATGAGTCAGATTAGAGATGCAGCTTACATAGCAGAAGACATCATTGAGCCTTATGTGGCGGATCAGATTCTTGCCAATCATGAGAGCACCATAAACATGAAAAGGCAAGAGAGTCACTTCTTCCACGGTTCAGTATTTTGAAGGACAGATTGACCAAGGTCGTTGAAGAGCATACACGCACTTCATCTGACAATGATGCACCAAAGAAGAGGAGTGTTTCATCGTCACTCTCTCCAGTGCTGGTGATGTTGTGGTGGGACTTGAAAATGATTTGCTACAGCTGCAGGATCGGCTGACTGGACATGGAACTAAGCTCAAGGTCATCCCAATTGTGGGAATGGGAGGCATCGGTAAGACTACTCTCGCTCAGCATCTTTATAATGATCCACTCATTATTTACCACATCGTGCCTGGGCTACAGTTTCACAAGAATATAATTTGAAAGCAACTTTACTAAGTCTAATTGGTGGCATAACTGGAAATGGTGATTTTGATATGAATGGAAAGCTAGATGACCAGTTAGGAGAGGTTATATACAAAAGTTTAAGTGGAACAAGATATCTAGTTGTCCTAGATGACATATGGAGTATCAAGGTTTGGGATTTCATTCGGAGGTTCTTCCCACAGAACAATAATGGAAGTCGTGTCCTGTTAACCACGAGAGAGTTAAGCGTGGCTACTTATGCAAATGCAACGAGTCCTCACCATCAAATGAATCTCCTAAACGAGGTTGAAAGTTGGAATTTACTTTGTGGAAGGATGTTTGGAGCAGGGAAATCTCCCCCAGAATAAAAATATGTAGGAAAAAGCATTGCAAACAATTGCAAAGGGCTTCCTCTTGCAATTCAAGTTGTTGCAGGACTTCTGTTAGAGAAGCAAGAAGTGAACTTCTGGCAGGATATTGCGAATGATGTGAGCGCTGTTGTAGCTAGAAACGGTGAAAGATGCTCAAAGATATTGTTTTCGAGTTATGAACACTTGCCTCTTCATTTAAGGTCATGTTTCCTATACGTTGGTGGAATTTCCGGAAGATTATGTGATACAAGCCTCTGAGATCACAAGGCTATTTGTAGCTGAAGGGTTCCTGAAACCAATTAAAGACAGAACATTGGAGGAAGCAGCAGATAAGTACTTAAAGGCCCTAGTGGATAGAAATCTTCTTTCAGTTCGAAAACGAGATCCTACTGGCAAAGCAAAGGCTATATCATCCATGATCTCATAAGGGACCTGTGTAAAAGTAAAGCTGAGGAGAAGTTTATTAGTTTCCGTACTGGAGGAAGCAGATTTTCTAGCATGCGTCGCCTTTTTATTCACCCGGACCATCTTAACTACAATTACCACAGCACAATCATTAATATGACTCAAGCTGCTTGTTCTTTTGTATACACGTTCCCTCATGGATTTGTAGAAAACAGGCATATGCTGAAAGACTTTAAGTTGTTGAGACTCCTTGCGTTACTGACATGGAAATTCAAAGAGTTCCCTCGAGTGATACTCAAACTAGTAAACATCCGCTACTTGGCTCTCACATGCGGTTCAAGTTTACCTTCTGCCACATCCAGATTGTGGAATCTACAGACATTAATCTTTCAGGCACCAATGGTTCTGTCATCTCCACTAGTTGTACAGTTTGGATTGAAGAGGTTGACGGAAATAAGGCATATCAAGTTCATGAGATCATGCTATTATCCGATATTTGAGTCCAGCAGTAAGCAGTTTGTCCTTGAAAAGCTACAGACACTGTCATATGTAGATGCTTCCAACTTCCAAGTTTGTTAAACGAGGTTTCATTGAAAAAGTTCCCAACCTAAAAAAGCTTGGAATGATTTTGGGGTCATTTAGAGGCGACGTGGATCTTTCCAATCTACTCAAACTCGAAACCTTAAAGTGCTTGTCTGGCATTACATTCAAGGATCGGCCTATCTTGCCTGGCATCATTTTCCCTGCTTGTATAAAGAAGTTGCATTTGATTTTTTGCAAGATAACTGGGAAATTAATGTCAAGTGTTGGTTCATTGCCCAATCTCCAAGTCCTGAAAGTACGAGGTTGTACAATGCTCGGAGAGGATATGCAACCAAGGAATTCAAAGTGGGAGCCTAACCTAGGGGAATTCGTTTCACTGCAGTTTCTGCAACTCGATGAGTTTAAATTGGTGCATTGGCAAGCTGATGAAAGACACTACCCTAGTCTCCGGCACCTAGCTATTCGAAAGTGTGGGGACCTTGATGATCTTCCCACCTACAGGTCTTGGAGATATTCCAACCATGGAAATGATTGAGTTGGATGAACAGAATCAACGTCTCGTTGCTTCAGCAACAAGGATTCAAGAGGAACAACAAGACTTGGGGAACGATAATCTTCAAGTTCTTATCTTTGGTGGACGAAGTACATATACATACTTCATCCAGAAAGGTGTGCTACAAGGATACAATCGGTCATTCTTATTTCCACGCGAACAGGCAACCCTTCTACCACAGGTACCTCAAATCACTATTATTTTCTCAGCAACATTTATATTATTTAGATGGATTATTAGTAGATCTTTGTTAGTTAATTAATTAAATGAATCCAATAAGAGTAAGTCTCAGGAATCCTAAATATTGGTAAAAACCACTTCACACCCTTGGTCTTTCCTATGCATTTCACTTTTAGTACATTAACTCAAGTAACTCATTATAATATATCTTTTGGAATTGAGAACTTACCTATATTAAACGCTTGGCACAGGGAAAGAGTTGAAGTCTTGATCAATCAAAAGGAAGGCTGGACGTCGTGAGTTGTGAGTGTCCTCATGACAAACTTGGGGAGATGCATCATTTGTTCACTCAAACAGATTCAAGCTTCTTGTTCTAACTGCAAGTTCAATACAGTGCTAATGTTACTCACCGTTTTCCTTACAAAATTGAATTGATAATGCAAGATAACCATATTGTTACAAGATAACCATAGTGTTGTAACCTTGAGTTCCAGAAATTAGCTAGCTTGCTACTGGGGTACACTTAAAGCTACAAAGTGATTTACAAAATAGATGCATATTGCAATTGATTAGCTAGCAAGAATCAATAGCTAATTAACTAGTAAGATATCAAATATGAAAATCACAATTCTGAGGGAAAAAGCCAAGCCAAAAACAAGTCATTAGCACCTGAGCTCAAACTGATAGTAGATAACTAGAAATAGAATAATCTCACCTCATTTTCTTCATTAAAAAAGGAAGAGATAACTGAATTTCAACAACCAGCCCTAAAGTCCCAAAAGTTGAGGACAAGTGTGTTCATTCAATTGAGCAACACGAATTGAACATTTGAACACGACAGAGGAGGATTAAGCCCATTTGTGATGTTCTGATTCGCGGATTATTATTGTATAGTTGTTTGAATAGAATCGATCAGCGGAGAAGGATGAAGCTAATCTAACACTTCCAAGATTGGATTTCGATTCGTTTTTTTACCCAGCCTCACAAGTTAAACCGTTATATTTTGGCATAATTTACACAAAAACTCCATAAATGACATAAAACAAAATTCAGAAACTGCAGGAAAGTGTTGTTTATTAAAGATCAGACACAAACTTGAAATGAAACTGTCTTGGAATACTCCATAAACAACAGTTTAGTACTGCTAAGAGATTGAATTGGTCAAAAGTGCAAGGATACAGCAAATTGAATGCATACGCAATTGAGAAACAAGACATGTCACAGGCAGCATGTAGTAGTAGTAGAGTACCAAGAAACAGTGTATTAAGTTGTGAGTACTACTACACAGGCAGCATGCAGCACCATGGTACATAACAGGCCAAGAGCAAACGGCTAGATAATGCTAATGATCTTAACCTAGTTTCATACACCATCAGTCCCCTGATCCCTGAGGTTCTAACAGCATGTAGCGATGTTTATTATCATACTTACCTCTCAGGGGAAACCTTAATTCCACAAAAAAATTGGAACTATGCATACTAACAAAAACACGTGGAACGAACTTCACTGACTTGGCAAAAGAACATTTTGTGGAAAAGACGAAGTTCCATTATTAGAAGCTCCATGGATGTTCAAGATCGTCGTAACCAAGTTGTATATCTGAACATTCTCAAAAGATTCTACTTTCCTGCCCCTGGCAAACTGAGGGCCATGTGCTATAAAGATTGTCCTCATGGAGAAGAACGCATTATCATATCCATGTGCTCCTCCACACTCTTGCTTCTTTGATCGCTTCTGCTCCACCTTATACCCCTCTTGAACTAATCCAATAATCGGTGGGATACGTTCACTCGCTGAATAATGCAGCCTAGCAGGCAGCTCCTCTTTCAGATAAACTTTCACATACTCGCCATTATCCACACTCCCCGAATTCAACCCAGCATTTATTTTACCCACAACATCCTCCGGTGAATAACCAGAAGGTGGACTAATCGCGAGCACCGGAGTATAAGATTGCACCCACTCCTTCGGAATCTCAATCCATTTCGCAAGATCATCTAAAAATATCAACTTCTTATCACACGTCCCAACCATCCCATGATCACCTACCAACATAATCGTCACATCTTCAAAAATCCCTCTATCCTCCAAACCACTAATCAGCTTCCCAATCATCTTATCCATATTTGCTACCGCCCCTGTAATCAGCTGATCATCAGGCCCAACCTGATGACCCTCGTGATCCGGATCCTCAAAATACAACGTCATAAACGAAGGCATTTCACTACTAGGCAAATCAAAGTACTTCAAAACAGTATCAACCCTCTCCTCAAAAGGCACGGACTGATTATAGACCATACAATAACCTTTCGGGCAATCCCAAGATCCCTTTTTTACCTCGGAACCGGGCCAAAAATACGTGGAAGCCTTCAATCCATGGTTCACCACAGTCTCCCACAGAGGCTCACCTAACCACCACTTAGGCTCATGACTCTGCATACTGAACCTATCCCCTGTAACAGGATCAGTGAAGTAGTTATTGATAATCCCATGATAAGAAGGGTACAATCCAGTCACAATCGAGTAATGATTCGGAAAAGTAAGCGTCGGAAACACTGGAATCAAACCCAATTCAGCTTCAGTCCCATTCCTAATCAACCTATCAATATTGGGCGTATCGGTCTTGTACTGATAACCGAACCTGAACCCATCTAAAGAAACCAACAAAACAACAGGCTTCTCGAGATTGACGAGTGTTCTGGACACCTCATGGATAGATGGATTGGAGTTGGAAGAGTGTGAGAAAAACAAGAAAGCAAACGCAATGGCAGTAGCGAGAGCAGTGCAAGTGGTGATAGTGAGGGAAATGAAGAGAACGGTTGTTGAGGATCGTTTGCGAGGATCGGGAGAAGAGTCTTGGTTGCTGGAGGGTAGGAGAGATCTGGTGGATAGATCGTCGATTGGCATGGTATTGATGGTATCGGAGGGTGTGGAAGAATCAGAAAGTACCATATCAAGAATTTGCGATCTGGGTTTGAAATTGAGGAATGGAATAGGAGGTTAATTTGTTGATTTCAGAGATGGGAAAGTATATGGTGAATGGTGTTGTGGTCATCAGTTGCAGAAAAGGAGTGGAGGGGATGGAGTTGCTGGTGAAGTAAAGGTAGTTCGTTTGGTGGTGATCAGAGTGTCGTGTCGTTGCTTTCGTCACCATTCGACTACAACTGCGAGAGTTGAGTTTTCTCATATCGTGACCGTCGAACATTTTATACACAAAAAATTTCAATTTTAATTGAAAAATACCATTTAAATTATATCCCAATCAATCATTTAATAACATAGATGCGTTTTTCAGTGGAATATTCTTATGTAGCTTCTCTATTCAATGGAACTACAAAAGTTAAAACTTTATAATAGAATACTATATATAATAACAAACTCTTTATAATTATAATTTTTTAATATAAATAAGAATAAATTTTACATCGTCATATTTTATTACTTTTTAAGATATAAATAAGAATAACTTTTACATTAACTACGTTAGCAACTACTTTATCATTAAATAATTGTTTCACTTCTAGCAGGATGGATGAAGTAATATTTGTCTATATATATGATTTCATTATGAAATTTAAGATGTAAAATACTTATCTAAAGCTGTTTGCGATAATAATTTAAACTTTTTGAATGATAAACCTATCTTTTAGCTTCCTTGCAAGTAGTAGTTATGTATATGAATCCTTCTTGTTGGAAAAAAATATTTTTAACTTGTCATGTTAGTATTAGTAATTTTATTCAATAAATATAAGATTTAAATTATGTAAATTATATGATTATGAAAAATATATATTTTAATACAAATCCTACATAAAAATAAATTATTTATAGGAATAGTTTTTCACGTCCACACAATATGACTGAATAGAGTTTTTATTACTAATTCGTCCGTCTCAACTTCATTTTTCCGTATTTTATTTTGGTCCGTTTTAAGTTAATTTTCTTTTTCTTCTACTTTATCTTTTTTTTTCTACTTTATTATTATATCACCTAATTTATTCACTTCTTTTCTACTTTATAATCTTCTACTTTATTTACTTTTTTTTTTTTAATTTAAATATTCGGAGTCATGGGAAGTTTAACTTGAAACGGAGGGAGTATAATGGAATGAAATTCAAGATATTTCGCAACACCCTGCAAATTCGTAGTTTGAACTAGGGCTGCTCATTTTATATGTATCCGTAAATTCGATCCGTTATCCGCGAAAACGGACGGATACGGATCGATCCGTTAAAAAACGGATCGGATCGCGGATAGGGTTTTACTTCATCCGTTTTGAACGGATAAATCCACATTACCCTTCTTCTCCGTTCCGCTCCTCTCCATCTCCACACAACCCTTCTCACATTACCCTTCTTTTCTTGAAGCAACACTTCCTTGCTGCATTACTGCACTCTGCTCTCTCTTCTACATCTTTTCTTTTTTCTTATTCTCGTGAAAGCTGGAAAACACCTAAACTCCGTGCCAGCAGCCGCGGTAAGACGGAGGGGTCTCAAAAAAGAAGAAGAATCAAAAAGAAACAGAAACAAATGATTGAAGAAGGAAGGAAACAAAAGAAGCAAAAAGAAACAAAAGAAGCAGAATACTGCTGAGAAGGAAAGGAAAGGTTTGAAGAAGCAGAATACACCTAAACT
>JAYMSP010005130.1:0-14441 GCA_036897095.1 Plantago elongata | reverse complement strand
CTACTATTTCTGCGGATTCTAATGTATAAATTAATATAGGTAAACTAATCAAAATCTCCAAACCCGAAATCACAACTCCAAAGTGTAAAAGTTTTAGTATTTATCCAACTACTATTTCTGTGGAGTGTTGGATAAATACTAAAACTTTTAAACTTTGGAGTTGTGATTTCGGGTTTGGAGATTTTGATTAGTTTACCTATATTAATTTATACATTAGAATCCGTAGAAATAGTAGAATTGTGATACATATTGGAATTGGACCTGTGTATGTTGTATGTGAGCTTGGCTCTGTTACTGTTGTTTTGACCTGTATTAATTAGCTTGTATTTTACGCTTTGTTTTGTTGGAGCATTATATATATACACATGTTATGCACCCTTTGAAGGTTAAATAGTTCTTCTAGGCTGTCCATATATATATTTATTTCTTTTGAAAATTCATAAGTAATAAGTTGATGCATTATTTCTAGACACTAATTATCACACACATTATTTACATGTACCTACAGAATTTTATCAATTAGCAGTAATATGTAGTGCTATTTTATACATTTTATCACAACATGTTAATCAAACACACGTTTATCAGTGAACACAATTGTCAGCAGTTATGATTACAACACCTACACCACTACAGTTTGCTACCCATTGCACACAATATATCAGCAATTCACACATGTATATCATCTGTATTTAACAACACAGATTGTACATTTTACACATTTAGCAGTGTTACCCACCAAAAGACTAGGACCAGAACAACACCATGTAATCAATAACAGAAGCAAAATCTTTAAACTGGATGAAATCAATACATCAACAGCTTACAACAACCAAACTGCGCTCTACTCAAATTTTTCCCCATTCCCAAAATTTAATTACTCGCAAGCAAGACTAACGGAAATTGCTCGTGCTCGGTGACACAAGTCCGACAAGGGGCAGCGGCGGCGGCGCGGAGAAAGGGCGAGAGTAAAGGGGGAAATGGGAAATCAAATGGAAGCAAGAGCGGAAGAGGTCGACTGTGCAAAGGCTATCAGTCAGTTTCTTTAGCTCTTGTTGGTGTGAGCGGAAGAGAAGAGGGTGGCCGCCTATTTGTAGGGAAATCAAATGGAAGCAACACGCGGCGTACATCGGTGGCTGGCCCGTGGGTGGCGGCTCGGGAGGAGACTGTAGTGGTGGTGCCGATTTGGCACGAGTTTGGCGCGGATGAGGCAGGTCTTGGCACGAGGGTGGTGGTTTCGGGCGCAGAGTGGTGGTTTTGGGCACGGAGGTGGTGGTTTGAGCACGGAGGTGATGGTTTAAGGAGGGAACCGGCGGTGAGGAGGAGGTGTCGATTTGGGGCTTTGGTTGAACGGGAGAGATCGGGTTTGGGAGAAGAAGATGAAGCCAATTTTAAGGGTATATTGGTCTTTCTACCATTATATACACCTGGCGTCTTCTGAATCCCAAACGGCGTGTAAATAAATTCCAGAAAAATGCGAAATTGATTTCCGGGCGATATTCAAATCGAACTTAAGCCGTACAAATATTAAAATAAATATTTTTATTTTATTATTTTTATTATTATTTTATTACCCGTTAATAATTTTCTAGCGTTTTCGCTCGAAATTTAATTTCTAAAATTAACCAATATTCACGGTTTAATGTTGAAATAATAAAATTAATTTTTAAATTAATTTCCAACACGTACCGAAATGTTGCGGCTCTTACATGGTTGGTCCACATACCGACAAAGTAAAAGACTTGGGGGGGAGAGGATGAATAGTCTTTTCAAACTTTTGTCGATAAGCACAATTTCTCAGATACTTGTAAGGTATCTGATACTTAGCTAGATTCAGAGAGCGGAAGACTTGAGAATTGATAAGTGAGTTTTTGTTTACCAATAACGAGTGTCTGTGTGTGGTACTGAAAGATAAATACTAGTAAGTAAATAACATAGCAAATATAGTGGTATATTGCGGTGGCGTAATCCTCCAACTAATCAACTTTGGCCTTTCAGAGACTTGGAATTCACTAAAACAGATAATTGAGTTCTCCTTACAAAAATCCTATTCTATAATCCCTAGACACTTGGTTCCCAACCAAATGTTCCCTCTGAGTTGTTCCTTAGCTCCAAGTACATCCTGTACTAAAGATAACCTTGGAACTATTCCTTGATTTTCCAAATCAAGTACTTACTGTACTCCACGCCTTGATGTTGTTGGTTATGTTGTGTTTTTCAGGTAAGCTTCTCTTGTAACTTCTTCAAATATTTTCCAGATAGCTTGAAGAAACAAGTCTACTTAATACACTTATTCAATGTATAGTAGGTTGCTCTTTTATTGACCCAAGTTTATGAGACTTCTTCGAGAGAATGAATCTCATATAGTAATCCACATATTCAACTCTATCACAATACTTGTGATTTCTCGAGCTTTGGTCGCAACATAAAGCTTGAAGATAGTAGTGATGCTAGAGAGAATACTTGGTTGAAATTTAGAGAGTGTAAGCGTAGTGTTGGTGTATTTCTCAGCATTCTAAGTGGTAATATTTATAGATGAATTTGAAGTCGTTTGCATAGTATACATTAGGCATAAATCAAATTCAATATGTTCATATATTGAAATTATTACTTCTCATGCATATGTCCAAGCATTAAATGCAATGTACTATATTTCGTCATGTAGTCTCAACGGACACATGAAGTTTTATGAGGCTTGACATGTTCCTTCTCTCAGATACTTGTTGTCTCAGATACCTATTTGTAACTTCACTTTGTACAAAACATAAGTTAAAACAAAGGTTTCTGGAAGCAACTATCTGAGGAGACTTTTCTCCTTTGTCATCAGACGATACCTTGTGCAAACTTCAGTCTTCTATAAATTGACTCCTTTGCTTAGATGCTTCCATCTTGGTCTTCTTCAAGATAAATAAAAATTACATTCAAAGACCTAACATCCTATTACAAGATATCTAGACTATCATACTTACTGTTTTTCTTCTTTAAAATGTTCAAGTGAACCGAGAATACTAAACACCTTTCTGAAATAAAATAAATTAATATGTTGAGTGATCAAAATTTTTAAACAGATATTCCTAAACTACATAATCTATTACACTCCCGCAGTCGAAACGAGAGGTTTACGAACGTTGAGACTGGATGAAGAAGGATCATCAAGTGATCACATACATATAGGCTTGAGTAGGCAGAGATGGGTCAACAAGTTATCACAACAGTCCAAGATACAGCAGAGCAAGAGCTTCGGACAGGTAGCCTGAACAGTTGAAGATGGAACACAAATCTTGCGAACTCGGACAACAAAGGAGATTCGGACTAGTAAGTTGTGTGGGATGGCCTGGTGGTGCGTCCAAGTGACCTGGGGATGAGGAGAATCCTTTTTGATGATGAGATGCAACCTCGGTAGCTTAATCAAATATCAGAATGGATAGGAGACAGTTGCTCGAGGAAGACGATGACACGTGCAGAAAACGCAACAGGAGCGCGGCGGGAGAAGAAAATGGCTCAACCGCAAAAGAGAAAGAAGAGAAATCAAAAGCGGAAGACCTGGCCAAAGGAATTGTCCGCCAGAGAAGAGGGCGATGGATTATCGTAAGGAATTGCAGGAGGCGGGGCGATGAAGAACTAACAGGCCGGGGCGATCAATCGACAAGAGAATGGCGATTGCGGGCAATGGCGATCGCGAGTTGCATAGGTAGGCGATCGGTTGGAGAGGCTGGTGAAGGAGAAGACGATAAAAGAAAGTTCGACATATTGAAGAAAATTTATTGAGCACGGGGGATCGACATCAATGGGTTGTTTGATTAGAGGAAAAGATCAACAAATTGAAAAAAACTGTTCGAACACGGTAGGGGATCGACAACAGTGGGCCTTTTGATTACAGGAGAAGTTCGATAGATTGAAGAAAATTGTTCGAACATGGACGGGGATCGACAACTGTGGGTTGTTCAATCAGAGGAGAAGTTCAGCATATTGAAGAAATCTGTTCGAACACGGGAGTAGATCGACAACAGTGGTTTGTTCGCTCAGAGGAGAACTCTGGCATATTGGATCAGTTCGAACAAGTGAGATGATCGACATGAGTGGTTTGTTTAATTGTTTTCATGTCGTTTTAGGACGTGAGGTTGGAAGAAGAGAAAGAGAAGGAATCGAATTGGAAGAACAATTTAGGAGAAATCGAATTGAAAGAAGAGACAAATATATTAAGTGGGAATCGATTGGAAAGAAGAAGAGAAAATCGATTCAGCGGAAATCGATTGCAGGAGGATGGTATATCGAACATGAGGTTCGGTATACAAGAGCGGAAGAGAAGAGAAAGTGATACGTAATAGCACTTGAAAGATGAGGAGAAATGAGAGAAAAAGAGACGAAAATGGAAAGGGCAATGAGTTTGATTGCATTGAGGAAAAAGAGGAGGTAGGACAATGATCGTTCGAGACTTACATGGCTATGATCAAGAAAGAATTATTTTCCCTAAATAATTTTCATTGATTACGTTCTATATAATACAAGATTCTAAAATTAAAGTATAATAAGACAGGGATTAAATTGATATTACAATTAAGATTCTAATGTAACACTAATTGCTAAGCTTGATTATTTAATATTCTAACTAATATTTATATAACTTATCAATTTCTCCTTTCTTTCTCTCAGTCAATTTGGGCAAATCTAGACACTACGACAATCTAGAATGACTCCGATGAAGCATATCTCCAATGGTAAGGAAGTGTTGGTGTTTGACCGAGCAAAATTGTGATCTCTATATAAGTTCACGTTAGTGGTCTCTGCATCCTACAGGTAAAGGCACACTTCTTTTAGGAAGAGAAGGTTTCTGCTCGGTCAAGTCAAGTTCATGTTGGTGTCTTGTGTATGTTATGGTGCAATCTTTATTGGTATGGATTTCTTGAGGTTTTGGGGGTTGGCTCTTTTTCTGGGGAAGGGTTGCATTTCTGCTGCATTCTTGTCTCTAATTTTTTAGAGTAAATCTAGAGCAAGAGCTTGTTCTTTTATTGCATTCATTCTGAAGGTTTTATTCGAGGTTAACTGTTACATTTGGAATTTCTTCTCTTATTGTAAGGAGATGCTCTCTCTTCTTAGCACGCCTTTGTCTTCACAGTTGCAATTCCATTTCTTGTTAATTCAGATTGGTTACACTTGCACGCACTTCAGTTTGTTGCACACACAGGTTCAGTACTCTGCAGGTTGGATACATGGAAAGATTATCTTGGATCTTATTAGATGGAAGCTGCAATGGTCATATGGAAAGAGAGGAACTGTTTTGGTTATTAGTTCTCGTATGGTACATATGGTTTGTACAAGAAGTAGTAAACATTATTGTACATTTGTGAGTAATTTTTTTGTGCTGTCGGATGTCCCCAACCATCATCATTGACGAGCAGTTAGTCAGAAGGGTACATGAAAGGATACTTTTGAGGAAATGTTTTGGATTGGTTTATGGAGGAAGAGCAATTTATGTCGACGTCAATCACAATTAAGGCCAGTTCCAAGCTTGGCTAAGGCAGCAATGCAGCAGGATTTGTCAAGGCCTTTCTCTATGAAGATTTGGAATATGGCACCGGTTATTAGTTGTGATAGAAGTTTGTATTTGAACTCGTATAAGCCTCCATAATTTTGTAATTATTAGTTGATATGGTAGCCTAGTAAGTAGAGCACTTATAGGGCATATTGATCTGCAATCAGTTAGAAGCCGTAAGTCTTAGTTCGGATCAATATTTTGTTAGGTTGTTAAAACCTTGGTGTACGAAGGCGGTTAATTGCCTTCTTTGGTATTTTCATCTATGATATTAACTATTTTATCAAAAAAAAAAAAAAGTAAAGCTTAAATTGTTGTATACTTGTATCTATGGTAGATTGACTGCCAGACCTGTTTGTTTGAGGAATATGCCTAAAAACGTCACTCTCCATACAATAATGACACAGTCCATTGCACGGATGTTGGAAACGTTGAATGAGAAGTATGATAACCCATCAGCAGAAAAAAAAGTCCACTCATGAGACGTCTCTTCAACGTAGTGCAGTGTTGTAGCCAATCCCTTCAAAGAGATAAACATGAGGATCTCCTGTTAGTTTAGAGTTTAGTGTTGAGACTATATTTGTGATGAAGTTGAAGGCAAATTTATTAGGGGGAAGGGGAACTAGAGAAATTCGCCCTTTCTCTTATTCAGATATCATGGGTAAGCACAAACAACTGTACCATTAACAACCACTGAAAGTGAAAGCTAGTATCAGCCTAAGGTAGACAACTACATTCTTAGAGAAAAGGTTCAGGAGCACTCGATAATAAGTAGAAACTAGGCCGTATCAGGTTTAGCATAGACGTAAAGCCTTGTAACCAATAACAAAATATAAAGGATAATACTTCAATCATACACTATTAATTAGTAGTCACTCAAAATATTAGCTCCCAGCTCCATTGAGTAGTCACTTGAAGGAACTCAGGAAGATAAAACATGGTTGTTGTTTCTCAAGCCCATTAATCCAATTCCATGAAGTATATACAAAACAAATAATTAAGACGCTATTTGTGCAAGTTAAGAAAACAGGGTTAAAAACACCTACGTATTTTTACTCAACTTAAGGTTTTTTATTCATTATCAATCACTCCCCAAGTACTCCTCGTGTATACTTGGGTTACTTTTTGTATTTGGGGTAGTTTGTAGAGGTGTCAATATCAGTCAATCGTGTCATATAAACAGCCCCAGAGGATCTCTAGGCTCTAGCTAGGACAAATGGGGATACATATCAGAAAGGAGAATCATCAACATACTTCTATAAAACCTACAACAGGAAACTGCAAGAGAACCATTCAAGAGTACAATATAAATCCTTCACAGATTGGAAAAACATTGATACAACTGTTGTTGTGTTTCCATCACAAGGAAACAATCGGACAAGTCGTGCAACAAAATACTATTATAATGAGCCAATGCGTTCAATGATTTTCACGCAGAAACCTAGAAGAGT
This sequence comes from Plantago elongata, assembly GCA_036897095.1. Lineage (NCBI taxonomy): Eukaryota > Viridiplantae > Streptophyta > Magnoliopsida > Lamiales > Plantaginaceae > Plantago > Plantago elongata. The sequence continues at coordinate 7,457 of JAYMSP010005130.1, read as the reverse complement.
TGACGAGGAAAAAGCTTTTGCAGAAAGCATTTTTTAGCGCCAAAGTACTAGAGAGATACGGAAAGGTAGCATATTGTTAACAAGACTTATATCTTTACATTAAAAGTAGGTTCCCTCAGGAGGCTGGACCAGCTTCCGGTTATGTGGAGCTGCCATCTCTTTCTTCAGCTGCGTCAGTATATCTTCCATTGTGTACTCTCTCTGCCAGTTAGCAAGAAGCCCAAACTTTTTTGGTTCAACCTGCACACCACATATATCATAATCAAACACTTCAAATGCTTAGGGAAAGGGGATGAATAAAGTTGCAACATCCACAAACTCTACAATTTATTGCAGAGATCCAAAAATAACAAGAGGCATTGCAAGATCTGTCATTAGATAATATGAACAAATAATTCGAGATATGCAATATAAACATACATAGCAAAAAAAAGATCAGATAATATTAAAAAAATAAAATTATGTACGAACAAAAATTTTTTTATACGAAAATGCTATCCTCATACAAAAATGCAATGGTGCCTTTATATTAAGAGGCAGTACAATTATTGGTGTTTCTAGACATGGCCAGAACTTGCTTTTCCTTCTTTTCAAATTTGTTTTGAAGCTATAGTCACAAAAAGTTACGAGAGAAAAAAATATATACTCCCTTCGTCCCAGTTTGGAAGTCCCACGAGTGATAAAGAAGGAAAGAAGTAATAAATTATGAATGTGATTGGATAAAGTAAGAGAAATAGTGAATAAAGTATGAGAGATAATGTATAAAGTAGGAGAAAGATTTTCAATTTAAGTAAGCGGGACTTCCAAACCGGGACAGTACAAAATGGAAAACGGGACTTCCAAACCGGGACGGAGGGAGTATATATAAATTTTTTTTTTTTGTGGGGATTCCACTGCATGAACGTTGAGCATCTACCAACAATCATAATTTAGTTTTAAAAATAGCTGACAATTCTATGAAAGTTTTCATATTGAAATCCACACCGCCAGTATACATATAAAATGATCGTGTGCTCATACCACTCCAGTCTCATGGTTTACGCAATTCATGTTGATCCGAGAATGGAAACGAACACCAGGTGGCTTCTCTGGGTAGTCTTTGTCGCAGAAAAGCTTCAACTGATATATACGGCCTTCATGAACAGACTGGCAAGGGAAAAAAGGTAATTATAAAAAAAAATTGATTTACACAAGTCAAAGTAAAATATCTAGCTCAAAAAACAGTGTGAACAAGGTTAAGCATTCCAAATGAAACAACAGACTTATCATGCAATATTAATACAGAGAACATATGCTTCATAGTAAAGTTATTCTTCTTTTCAGTAAGCACACTGTTATATGAGATTATAATAGAGAAGGATAGCATCAACGCAACTAATTAAAGGGTAGTGAAGTTCTCCGCCTAAATAAACAAGGCAAAAACTAGCTTGGCAAGTAGTGTCAAAATTATTTGTATGTGCAAATTAGGTCCACAGAACTAGCAGTAGCTTGCAAGTAGTGGCAAATGTACCATTTAGGTCCACAGAACTAGCAGCAAACTCATGCAAGTACAACATGAGCAGTAACAGAAAATATTAACTATATTACTGAACTACTGATAGAATAATTAGACAATGTACAAGCTACGAAAAAGACCCTTAACGAAATATAGACATGGTTCTTTAAAGTGCTACCTAAATAAAGATTAAGTGAACAGTAAATCACAAATTACAGTGTGATTATGAAACCACATGATACATACATTATGAGGACCTATTATCGTGCCAGTCCAAGATCGCATGAAAATATCATCTCCATCATCCATTCCGTAACTTACAGTCCCATCCCCAATTCCCTTTTCTCCACGTTCAAGCTCTTCTAGCAATCTGAAATTTCGAGGGACTGCAGAAGAAAGAATACTTAAGGTTGAAACAGTCTTCATATGTGTCTAAAAATTTGATACCACGTAACAAATAAAAAGTGGATAGAGGTATATAAGTTGATAAGTAAAATCGGTTACATAATCCACAAAGACAAAAACAAAGGGCAAAAGATGAGCACACACAATTGACCAGACTAAATGCATTGTTGTATTGCAAGACAAAACATAAGCTCAGAAAGAATAAATCAAACAGTATATCCATAGAGCTCACAAAGAATAAAACATGTAAAAGACAAGAACAACAAAAAGGCACATAGTGTTTGTCGAAAGTAAAGTCATATGATTCATAACTAAAGACGAAGGGGACGACAATAAAGAGGATAGTATGTCTGCCAAATGGAAATTTAAAAAAAAAAAAAAACACGCTTTTACATTCTTTATGATGGAGGGAAAGATGGTTAGTGTTACTCATTTAGCCTCTGATAGAGCGGAAACATGTCACAGAAGGATAGACAGCAGATTGGAAAACTAAGGCCCTGTTTACCATTAGCTTTTCAGGTCTATAAGCTTTTTTTATAAAAAGTTCGTTACGTAAATGCGCAGCTTTTTAAACAAGCTAGCTGATTTGAGAAGCTTGAAAAAAAAAAGCTAGCTTTTCAGCTAGTTTTGCTAAACAGAGCCTAATTATATTCTTAACACCTTGTGTACTTGCAGGTTCTTTAGAAAGAGTCCAAGTCCATACTCCACCATACTATTTGAATTGGACTTAAACACACACTATAAGTTGAGAAAAAACTTACACTGCAATACTGTTCATTCAGCTAAGGTTAAACCTCTAACCTAAACCGGAATGAAACAAACCGTAAGTCTTACTAAGGGTACACATTCTGAATGGACTCACACCCACGGCTTTCTGTTTTGCTTCTTCAGTTTGTAGCTCAATTTGTTAAAAGTTTTAGTTTTAGAATCTGTAAAGTGTGAACTGAGGCTTCCATTTCCTCTATAAACTGTGTGAAAAGACATGGCAAACTAAAATAAGAGAGTAACATAGCGAAACACCTACGAATTACAAAATCAATCATCTCTGAAAGCATGTCATGGAATGAAACAACACAAATCGCCGCAATTACATCAATCAACATCAGATAATAGGCAAATCAAAATGAACATTCTAAAAACAAAAACAGATGAATTTAACTCGATCAAAATCTAAACAAAGAAAACATCAAATATAAGAGTATAGATACATAGATCCAGTGACAAATTCAACCAAGCAAACAGTAAAACTCATGAATCGAACAAAAGCAGATTAACCGTGAAAAATCAAAGAATAATTCCATTTCAGGAGAAGAAAAGTAGTTACCAACAACACTAGATCCTCCTGAACCGAGCGTCATGGATTAGAGTGAGAGATCGATTCGATCGAAGAGAGAGAGAAAAGAGGTATGAGGCGGAGCTGAGAAGAAGAAGAAGAATCTGTAGAGGAGGTAAATGTAACGCGATCATTAATAAAGCCAAAAGAGTATACGGTCATAATACACTCTTACACAATTACGTATTCACCCCTAATCTTTTCCTACATTTCACCCCTCTTGTACACTTCACAAAGTTCCTCTCACGGACAAATGGACGTCCTTGAGTCGAGTTTGACGGATGTGGTGTCCTTGAAACTGCTGGTCGATGGTACATTAGATCAAAAAACAGCGGACTTGGTTAGACAGAGGAATCAGGTGTGTGAGCTGGTGGTAGAAAAAGGAGCGGAGATGTGGTTGATTGTGGATGAAAACAGCCCGGGTAAGAGTTGGGTTGATGTCCCGGTCACAAACGCTGCAAGGACTCAAGGCACGACTCAGGAAACCGGAGATTGCAAGGAAAAGTGGGGATTCAAGGGGGCTTATACGGTTGGGAAGGGGAGTGCGAGTGTGGTGGGGATTAAGCGTTAGGTCGACGATAAGATGGACATCGGTCCTAGAAAGAAGCAATAGTATTGGGAGTAAGTCCTACCGGGGTATTCAAATTGCAGAAACGATAAAGGCGTTGAGCAGCCCCGCCGAGCACAATGTGTTGTCTAGAATGGAACTGTCAGGGAATTGGGCACCCCTGGACAGTTATAGCCTTAAGTGACTTGTTGAAAGAGCATAGCCAATGCTAGTCTTCTTGTTGGAGACTAAGGTAGGTTTAGAAAAATTTAAAATCTGAAAGAGAAGTTGGGTATGGCCGGAATTGGTGTAAAGGCGAGGGGTTAGCTGGGGGTCTGGCATTATTATGGGATAAGAGTGTGATGGTTTTTCTATCCATACTTTCTCCAAGAACCATGTTGATGCCATAATGTTCACGGGTGTGTCTATTTCTCCATGGCGTTTTACTGGCTCTTATGGTGAGCCGGAAGCTGCTAATAGAAAACTATCGTGGGATTTGCTTAAGCAGTTGGATTCTGCATCTTCGTTAGTGCAGTGGAGATTTTAATGAGATTTTAGAGGATTCAGAGCGTAGGGATGGAGTTCCAACTCCGAGCGGGTGAATGAGGCAGTTTTGTGAAGCTATTGCGGAGGTGGGGTTATCTGATTTGGGTTTCCAAGGTTTTCCTTTCAAATGGACGAACAATAGGTTGGCACCTAATACTATATGGAGAAGACTGGATCGTGCTCTTGCTTCTGCCGATTGATCTACTCAATATCCAACGACATTGGTGGATCATCTTGTCTCTAGGGGATCTAACCATTGCCCGATTGTAATTCACCTGGAGGGAGTGGGGAAGGTACATAGAGTGCGTAAGATTCGAAGCGATGTGGCGAAAGCGAATGATTGCGAATCCATTATAAGAAATTGTTGGCGTTAAAAAGAAATGGCAACGGCTGACTCGTGCGTGTTTGATAATATCCAGGGTCTCCGTGCATGTCTTACAAGCTAGGATATGATAGCATACGGACACGTTTGAAGTACTGTGGGGAGGTTGAAAGCCGAACATGAAGGCTTGTATAAGGAGGTCCGAACGCGGCATGTGGCGGACGAGCTAAAGAGAGTACAGACAGAGCTGGAGACTTTTATGGATATGGAGGAGATATTGTGGCGTCAGAGGGGTAAGGCTCAATGGATTCTGGAGGGGGATAAGAACACTGTTGTTTTCCATGCTCGTGCTTCTGTTCGTCAAAGGAGAAATGAGATCGTGAAACTTAGAGATAGAGATGATGGTTTGGCTGAGGATATGGAGGGGTTGCATAGAGTAGTGATTGAGTATTTTCATGAGGTGTTTGGGTCTGATTCTCCGGCTCGAGATGACCTTGAGATCGTGCTTAGTACTATTACACCGAAAGTCTCGGCAGCAACTGACCAGCTACTAAGACGCACCTACTCGCGAGATGAGGTAACAAAAGCTCTTTTTGATATGTACCCTCTTAAATCCCCATGTTCTGATGGTATGCCTGCTTTCTTTTTCCAGAAATATTGGCATATTGTTGGTCCTTCTGTGTCTGATTGTGTTCTTAACTTTCTTAATGATGGTTCTTTGTTAGACTCTTTTCACCATACCCATATTGTTTTGATCCCTAAATGTGCTAAGCCTGAAGCTATGACTCAATTTAGGCCTATTAGTTTGAGTAATATTGTCTATAAGATTGCATCTAAGACCACTTCCAATAGATTAAAGCCGTGCATGTCGAGTCTTATTGCAGAAACTCAGTCTGCTTTTGTTCTGGGTCGTCTGATCTCTGATAATGTCCTAGTTGCTTATGAGATCAATCATTATATTAAACATAATAAACATACTGGTGATGGATTTTTGTCTCTTAAGCTGGATATGAGCAAAGCCTATGACAGAGTTGAGTAGTGTTTTCTTGAACAGGTAATGCTCCGATTAGGATTTGAGGTACAAGTGGTACAACAGATCCTTCAGTGTGTGAACTCGGTATCGTATTCTCTAGTGGTTAATGGGGTCATTAGTCCAACGTTTTGACCGGGACATGGCCTTCGCCAGGCAGACCCATTATCTCCATATCTTTTCCTATTTTTCTTGTTGATGTTCTGAGTTCGATGTTATAGAGAGTGGAGGATAGAGGTAAGATGGAGAGGGTTCGAGTGTGTAGAGGTGCACCTAGTGTGTCACATTTGCTTTTCGTCGATGACACGTTTATCTGTTGTAATTATCACGGGTTTCCGGGTTATAAAACAGTTTTGGCAGTTTTGGTTTTTGTTCATTATATTTGTCTTTTCCGTATAATGAATATTACTCAATTACGCCAGAACATTACTCAAATAAGTGAATTATCATGCTTTCAATCAATTTTGCGGGTTTGCTGGGTGGGTTATATAATTTCACGGGTTATGAGCGAATTCATTTAATACAAAATAAAAATCATTTCAGACACATTGAAACGAACATTAATCATATAGTCTGGAACATTTTTCAAATAGGCGTGAACATTACATATATAGTTAAGCACATTATGCTCTAAATCACAGCTCATATACGTATATCTAAGAATATTTTACAAAATAGTTGTGAACATTACACAAATAGTCTATAACATTACCAACATAGTTAAGAACAAGTTTGATATGTAATAATATTTTTTGGACAACAACATCACTTTTCTATTTCAAACTCACTAAAGATTTCTATACATAGTATGTGTTGGTCTAGATAACGACAAAGGAAAAGACTAGAGGGGAGGGGAGGTGAATAGACTTTTCAAACTTTTATCGATAAACACGATTTCTCAGATACATGAAGGTATCGGATACTTATAATCAGAGATCGAAAGACTTTATGCGATAGATAAATGAGTTTGTGCTTCACAATAGTAAATGTGTTTGTGTGTGTTGCTGAGATGTAAATATACAAAGTAAATGACACAACAAGTATAGTGGTATATGGAGGTGGCGTAATTTTCCAACTAATCCACTCGGCCTTCAGAGATCTTGAATCCACTAGAACATAATTGAATTCACCTTACAATTGATCTTATTCTAAGATTCCTATAACAAATGGTTCCCAACCAAATGCCCCATGAGTTGTTCTCTAGCTCCTAGAGCCAAGTAATTCATGTACTCAAGATAACCTTGGAGTTATTCCTTGATTTCTCAAATCAAGTATTTCATGTACTCCACACCTGAATGGTGTTTGGTTATGTTGTTTGTCAGGTAAGCTTTTCTTTATATCTTTTCAGTTATGACCAGAGATCTTGAAGAATCAAGACTACTTAATATACTTATTCAGTGCATGGTAGCTTGCTCTTTACTGGCCCAAGTTTGTGAGATTTATTCAAGAGAATGAATCTCAGATAGTTATACAACAATTCAACTCTTTCACAAATTATACTACTTGTTGAAGGATCAGGACACTTAGAACCACTAGTGAATTCTCGAGCTTGTTAGTCGCAACAGATAGCTTGGAGAATGATAATAAGAATGCTTGGGAGAATACTCTTGTGATTTTAATTCGAATACGTGTGTATCTCAGCTTCTAAGTGGTGATATTTATAGATGAATTTGATAGTCGTTTGAATAGTATCCGTCAGACATATTTCAAATTCAATCCGTTCATATCTTGAAATTAGTACTCCTATGCGTATATCTCTTTTCAGAGAGTTTTGCAGAA
>JAYMSP010005129.1:0-14441 GCA_036897095.1 Plantago elongata | reverse complement strand
GGGGATGAGTTGTGGAAGAGCATGCTGGAAGATCCTAGCAAATGGTGGGATAGAAGACCGGGGAAGAAAAACCCGAAAGCTCCTGATTTTAAGCACAGGGAGAATGGTGGAGCATTGTGGATCGACAGTGCTCCGTCTTGGGTATTAACCGAACTTGAAGATTTGCGGTGTGTTGGTAAGGAAGCTAAAAGGGATGAGTTGTGGAAGAACATGCTGGAAGATCCTAGCAAATGGTGGGATAGAAGACTTGGGAAGAAAAACCCGAAAGCTCCTGATTTTCTGCACAAGGAGAGTAAGGAGGCATTGTGGATCAACAGTGCTCCATATTGGGTTTTAACCAAACTTGAAGATTTGCGGTGTGTTGGTAAGGAAGCTAAAAGGGATGAGTTGTGGAAGAGCTTGCTGGAAGATCCTTATACATGGAGGGATAAAAGACTGGGGAAGAAAAACCCGAAAGCTCCTGATTTTGTGCACAAGGAGAGTAAGGAGGCATTGTGGATCAACAGTGCTCCATCTTGGGTTTTAACCGAACTTGAAGATTTGCGGTGTGTTGGTAAGGAAGCTAAAAGGGATGAGTTGTGGAAGAGCATACTGGAAGATCCTAGCAAATGGTGGGATAGAAGACCGGGGAAGAAAAACCCGAAAGCTCCTGATTTTGTGCACAAGGAGAGTAAGGAGGCATTGTGGATCAGACTGCTCCGTCTTGGGTTTTAACCGAACTTGAAGATTTGCGGTGTGTTGGTAAGAAAGCTGAAGAGGATGAGTTGTGGAAGAGCTTGCTAGATAGCAAATGGTGGGATAATAGACTGGGGAAGTAAAACCCGAAAGCTCCTGATTTTGTGCACAAGGAGAATGGTGAAGCATTATGGCCTAGCGAAATACCGGATTGGGTGTTAGCTAAGTTACCATTTATGTAGGGTGATTTGAGTACCTATGCTGGAAGGTTTGCACGATATCTGAAACTTCTGAGGATCTTTCTTGGTTAATAGTGTGCTCTCTAATGTCTTTGAGTTCTGTGGTAGTTTTGCGGCAATAGCTTTTGAAGCTCTAAAACACTTATTGTATTTTATTTAGGTTGTCTTGTCCATTGTCCAGTGTTATAGAACCACCTGATGTACAGCAATGTGCAGGTTTTGTTAAGAGGTTGGTTGTAAATTGTGATGCCTGTTCATATGTGCACAGAATTGATCTATCAGTTGATATGCATCTTGTTTGTTTTGAACTGAGTTTAGGCATTATGCAATGCGAATGCTTTGGCCATTGGAATGTCATATTCATGTGCTTTGATTGTTGTGCTGTTTTTTGTTTATTATGTTTCGAACTAACACTCCTTGGTTCTTCTACAGTAGTCTGAATGTTCTTACGGCACTACCTAATCAGATCCTTTGCCTTAGATTACACCTATTTGAAATCATTGTAAGTACAAGTCTTTATATTAAATGTTCATTCATTCTCAGCTGTATTACATGCTTTATATTCTGCCACTACTCAAGGAATGAGATGTATACTGTAAGTTTGGCTTGCCACTTAGCCCAGAGACTTAGAATTCAAGCTCACAAACTGTTAAAGAGGGAATTTGAATTCTATCTGGAGATCCTCAATTCTGGGACAATGTTAAACACATCAGCTGGAGAATGATCCAGAACACCCTGCCTATCCTGTACATTCTTATGCGTGGTCGTGCGGACACAAAAGAAATCATCAAGCTTGCACGATCTGTATGAAGGATTGAAGGTGATGAAACTATCTTATGCATGACTGTCATTATTCAAGAGTTGTATGGACTGCATCTAATCTCCCAACTCTTACTTCTACTGGGATGAAAAAAGTGCAGAGTCCTATTGATTTATCTAGTGGCGTTAGGATATGCAATAATCAAATTGTTGATTTCATTAAGAAACAGGGATATGTTGACTTCATTAAGGAGAATACAATATTAAAAAGAAGAAGAACGGTTGCTTTTATCAGCTCTTTTTGGAGAGGGGCTGGGGGTATGATTATGAATATGAATACCTCTTGCCTTTGCTAAGGGTCATTACTTACATCTAAACCTTCTTACCTTATTATTAAATTGAAAGATTCTCGTTCTAAAGTATAATTAATCCACACTGGAAGGGTTAATTAATATTCGTGTGGCTGCCTGTTCCGGTTCTCTAAAACTGCAGGTTCTGATGTACCATGTCTTGGGAGAGGGCAGAAGGTGTGTTGTTTTTCGAGTCGAATTTTATTAAATGTTCGGTTCGGTAAAGCTCGATTCAGTTCGATTTGATAAGTTTTTTCGAGTCGAGTTCGAATTTATACTCGTTTCATTATCGAGTCGAACTGAGTTCGGTTCGGTAAAGTTCGTTAAAAGTAATTATTTTAATAAATTATAATTTTTTATACATATTTTAAATATTTTTATAGGTAAAACTCATATATTTTCAAGTTCGAGTTCGAGCTTGTTTTTTTTTCTCGTTTTGTTAATAAGCCGAGCCGAAGTTCGGCTCTGTTGAATTCGAGCTCGAGTATTAAAATATTCGGCTCGGCTCGGCTCGAAAAAAAAATACTTATCAATACTAGCTCCGACATGTCGTGTTTGAGTGATTGGCGGCACATATTCGTTAATAATACTTGATTTTATTTGAAATACTTAGTACCGAATCAAATCCTATATATATGTAAAATGGTACCCTCTTGTTTTGATTCGTATATGAATTATTCCTACGCTCTACACTTACTACGTAGAGATGTCTCAGCACTCAACTCTAGTCAACCTACTTGATTATAAAGTCTAACATAAAGAAGAAGACTATCCTCTTATATTGACATGTACCATGAGGACACCAATTACCACTATTTGACTTAGACATATTTATACCTCAGTACCTCGCAATGAAACTGTTTACCATCATTGTTTAAAGTTTAAACATTGTCAATAATATACCACCAACTATTTGATTCTATGTTAATATTGGAAACCATTTATAGAGTAGTGTTAATCTTTTAACAATAAGGAACGAACCATTCAAGACATACGATTGTGTGCTAACTCGAATTGAATTTTATAATATATTTATGTATATTTTTTAACTCTAATTATGTCATTCAAGTGGAGTTACTATTTATTTAGTTTGTCAAAATCAAATATAATGACCTACAATAATGTATAATGAGTTAAAGTTATGTTCTCTTCAACTTAAAATTTATTCAGTCTCATTCAGTTTGATTGTGTTTAATTATATTTTATATTATAATTATATTCAGTAAATTTTAATTGAAGGAAATATAATATTTCGAGAATTGACTTAATAGGAAAAGTGTGAATAACCCTGGCCAGTAGCAGTTAGGTTGAAAATGGAGTGAACTAGCAAACAAACAACATCCAAAACAAGACATAGAAAATATCGATGCTTCCCTTTTAATTAACTACTACTGGAAAAACAGTAGAACAAATAGTCACAGCATATACTTCAACCTTTTCAAATCTCTTCTCCTCCTCACCATCATCATCACTCTCTCCTACATACAAACAAACAGTCAACAACAACAACCTCCATCTCCGGCCTAAAATGGCCGGCACACCTACATTCTGATCAATCCTTCATCTCTCTACAAGTTCGAGCTTAATCACAATTCAATTCAATCAAATTCGATTCGATTTGAATCAAATTCAAAATGGCATCGTCAATCTCATCACTCTCTGCCCAAAACCTAACTCGCAGCAGCAACACTCCTCGATTCTGCTCCTCCTCCTTCTACTCCACCACCACGCGCACCACGCAGCTCCGGCCGCCGCGCTTGGCGCGTGAGTTTACTCACTCTGCCATCTCCGCCGCTTCGTCGAATGACGTCGCGTTGACTCTCAAGTCGTCGTACACTGGTCTGGAGAAGGATCCTAGAGCCCTGTGGAAGCGATATGTGGAGTGGCTGTACCAGCACAAGGAGCTCGGGTTGTACTTGGATGTTAGTCGGGTCGGGTTTACTGATGAATTTATGAGTGAGATGGAGCCGAGGATGAAGAAGGCTTTTAAGGATATGGAGGACCTGGAGAAGGGGGCGATTGCCAATCCGGATGAGCGGAGGATGGTTGGGCATTACTGGTTGAGGGATCCTAAGCTTGCGCCGAAGGCGATGTTGAAGAAGGATATTGAGAGTACGTTGGTTAGAATCTGTGATTTCGCCGAGCAAGTCATCAGTGGTAAGGTCAGTTTGAGCTTCGTTTGCTTAGATTGTTGACAGTGTTTTGTAATTGTAATGTGGTTTAGTGACTGTAATTAGTCTGTTTTCTTTGTGTTTTCGTGTTCCTGAGTTTTAATTCGAAAGGTATAGATGTTCAAATATATATCGCAGTTAATTGCAAGAGTCAAGTCAACTATGTAAGAGTGGATCAGATGGGGTTGGTGGTGTCATGTGTGTGTCGATTCTGGAGGATGATTAGGTGAAGTAGCTAGGACAATCGTAGTTAGAAACTCCAATCAGTTTATGGAAGGTTGGATCACATAGAGTTCGGAAGTAGATTGATCATGTAGAGTTACTTAAGATGTGGATGCATATCACTAAATAGTATATGAATCTTTTATTGCTCCAAATGGTATTGCCAATAACTTAATTTCTTATATCACTGGGTCAGTTGGGATATTAGCTTTCCTCATTCTATCATTGTTGATGTTCCTCTTTTTCTTCAGCTCATTTTCTAATTGTGGCATAAAAATTGTATCGCAGATTCGTCCTCCCCAGGGTGAGCGTTTTACTCAAATTCTTTCAATTGGAATAGGTGGCTCAGCTCTGGGTCCACAGTTTGTTGCAGAGGCATTAGCTCCTGACAATCCTCCCCTGAAGGTATTTGGAGACATGCTTTTTCATAGCGTAGAGCAACCTAAGATTTGCTAACTATGCTATCTCTGAATTTAATTTCTATTGCATGTCTGTTAATTCAGGTAGTGTTCTGTAATGGGGGCCTGTTATTTTTCTATGACAGCCAACCTCAAATAAACATCCCTGTTTATTTAATTTTGTAATATGATGAATACAATATCAATGACAAATAGCTGCTGACGATATTGATTTTGGAATTAGGAAAAAAATCGTGATTCTTGGTAGTGAAGTAAGCTATGTAAGCATAGATCTCACTGACTCATGCATGAGTAAATGCAAATAATATTACTAGGAAACTATAATTATTCTACCTGAAATGAAGAATTTTAGTTGAGATTTTCTTTCCACACATTATCAATCTTCTGATTATTAAAATAAACGAAGTGAAGTAAATAGTAGATCACAGGACTCATGGATATCTCACTGACCTGTCAAATTATCCAACTCGGATTTAGGCTTTGCAGACGAAATTCTAGAATTTCATAAATAAGGTCTTAACCAGAAATCCCAAAATAAATACTGTTTTTCTAGGACTAGTCTTCATTCATGCTACAAGCTATTTTGACCCCAAGTTCTCTATCGTTTTTATTTCATTTGTTTGATCAACTTTTGGAGGAACCAAGGTTTTATGATGAAAATTTGGCAGTTTCTAATTAGTGAAATTTAATTCTGATTGATATTATATTGCACTTTGCGATTAGTCCATAAATCCTCAGAGCACATACTCGGGACCATCACTTGTGACTTGTGAGACACAAAGGATTCCACCAACTGTGCACTCTTTTTTGACTCTTTGCTGTAAATTCTTAATGTTTAGATCTAGACGAATAATCTCAACTGTAGTTCTACTGCTTTCCTTGTTTTGATTATGGGACATCATACATTCTGAATGCACTTAACAAGTTGTTTACACATTGTTTCTATGCCACCTATCATGATAGACCCCCCTACCGGATGCCCTGTTCCATTACTCTAGAGGAATGGGAGCAGGGATGATGGAGCTAGGATAGTAGGATGTGCTTCATTTTCTGTCTTTAAAAAAATTCTTGTCATTTATTCTTCTGGCATTGTAATTGTACATGATGACTAAAATCGTTCGAGAAGTTTTGCAAATCATAACTGATAATTACAATAAATTTCCGAGGCAATATGCTGGACTCTAATCACATTTTTCCATGACATGCAGATAAGATTCATAGACAATACCGATCCCGCTGGGATAGATCATCAAATCGCGCAGCTTGGCTCTGAACTGGCTTCCACACTTGTAATTGTCGTCTCCAAGGTACGACTGCGAACCCCTTTTTGATATTTCTCTCATTATTAGCTCTATGTGCTGCAAAGCTGATGCCTTCTTTCCTTATTTCAGAGTGGAGGAACTCCAGAAACAAGGAATGGTTTACTAGAAGTTCAGAAGGCCTTCCGAGAAGCAGGGTTGGACTTCTCAAAACAGGTTTTGAACTCAGGTTCTTTTTCTGCATTAATATATTTCATTCAAGTGTGAATGACACCATGGCTAAGAGATGCAACACAATTGCCCTTGCCCTTATTTGTGCTTGTTTTGTTTCACTCTTTTTGACAATAATTGTCTTTTAATCATAGGCTTTATATATTAGTAATGTTCAGACGTTCATGACTGTTATATCTGCAGGGTGTTGCTATCACCCAAGATAACTCATTACTTGACAACACTGCAAGGATTGAGGGCTGGATAACTAGATTTCCTATGTTTGACTGGGTGGGTGGAAGGACATCTGAAATGTCTGCTGTTGGTTTACTCGCAGCTGCTCTTCAGGTTTTTTATCTGTAACTCATAACCTTATATTGACATGCTCTGAAAGTTTCTAACAAGTCATGTCATCTGAAATTTATTTATCCCGAACTTGCAGGGAATTGATATAAAAGAAATGCTTGCTGGTGCAGCATTAATGGATGAAGCAAACAGAAATCCAGTTGTAAGTATCATTTAGTTTAGTGGGGGCTTTCTGATATTCTTAAGAACTTAAGATACTTCTCAGGCATTTAAAATAAATGCCAATAGTTGCAGTTTGACACTTCATAGTATTAAGTCTACAAACATGTATTTAGTTTATCCTGTACAGTTGTACTCCCTCTGTCCCCAGAACTTCATAAATTTTCCATTTTTAGGTGTCCCATCCCATAGAACTTCATAGTTCATACTTTACCAAAAATGGAAACTACTCCACACATAACAAATTATTAAAAATGTTACTTTACAAAAAGCACATCTTTTCAAATTCTGCCATTTCCCTTAATTTTTCACCTAAAGCTGCACATCAACCCTCGTGCATGAAGTAACGTATGTTGTTTTCATGCCAGTGTTTGCCTTGTGAATTATAACTGTACTTTGGGGCTAAATCTTATATGTGCAGGTCAAGGAAAATCCGGCAGCGCTGCTTGCTTTATGTTGGTTTTGGGCTACTGATGGAGTGGGATCAAAGGTTTGAACTATTCACACTGGATAATTTATAATTCGAATTGCACATAATTGTGATTTTTGTCCACACCATTTACTTCAGCTGCCCTAAAAGAGATTTCCTTTAATCACAGAAGTTGTTATTTCTTTTGTTCCATGGGCCTGCAGGATATGGTTGTACTCCCTTACAAGGACAGCCTACTATTGTTTAGTCGATACTTGCAGCAACTAGTCATGGAATCTCTAGGGAAAGAGTTTGACCTTGATGGTAACAGGGTATGTTAAGTAGTTACTTTTAAATACTTCTTCATCAAGTGTACATGAAATTGTGTTATCTGTGAAATTGAGAAACAAAGCAACAGTAGCAACTTGTGTGATTACTTCTTGTCCTGTCCATTATTCGAATGAGTCCGTGTCTGTTTTTGGGGCATTGTGGTAGTATAAGTAGCTCCTAGCTGGCTGCATAGCATCAGTTGTATTTTGTAAAACTAAGTTGAGATCCTGTGAATAATTTCAAAGTCCCCATCCTTTCCGTCTCTTAATAGAAAAGCCTTGGTAAAAAGAGTTTGTGCTATTAAACTGGCCATGCTCGTGAACTTGAGACTTAATTAGCCAAGATGTTTTCATGAATTCGGAGTTACTACAAATACTTTATTTCTTGTGTGAGAGATCTTGTTTCCATTTGGTTATGTACTTTCTGCCTACCACGTTTTTTAAACCAGTCCTCATAAGTCATATGAACAAAATTTTCCAAGCTAAGTAAAAACAGGAGCACCTGCAAGCCGTGAAGTCCATTTGATTACAGCTCTAGCTTCTGCACTATACAATGCTTTTGGTTGACAGGTTCGAGCATTAAATCTTGGACTCCTGTCCTTTCCAATGTTTTGAAAAAATTATCTGGTATAATTCATCTAAGATCTATGGTTTGTCTTACCTATTATTTCAACTGATTTCTATTTGTTTCATGACCATTTTTAACAGAATTCTTTTTTAAATGCATGGTGCATTTTGTGATTTTAAGATATTGAGGATTTGGTGAAGTACTGAAACTGTGATGCTCTTGCTGGAATTGTATATCGCTGGCACGTTTTCCATTTGATTTTTAGTATATTATTATTTGTAATCTCTCTCTTTTTTTTTTTATTCCCATTCCCCTTCAGGTAAATCAGGGACTAACGGTCTACGGAAACAAGGGGAGCACTGATCAGCATGCGTATGTCTCCAACTTTTTAATACTATATTTGATTAATTTATGTTGCCTGAATATATCTGAACTTTTCATGCCCATTCTCTTCTCCCTCATTTTCACCTCCAGGTACATTCAACAGCTAAGAGACGGAGTCCACAACTTCTTCGTGACATTTATTGAAGTTCTTCGAGATAGGCCACCTGGTCATGATTGGGAGCTTGAGCCTGGTGTTACCTGCGGTGACTACCTTTTCGGATTTTTGCAGGTGCAGCTGCTGTCACTATGCTTCCTTGCATCGTTTTAATAGCTTTGAAGTAATCTTAAAAAATTATTTCCTACTGATAATTTTCGGGATCAATAAATATATTATAACAGGTTTAAAAAAGTAAATCACTGAGCAATTTGATCTGTATCTTCTAAAACTTAATTTGTGCAGTATGTTTGGATGATTAATAGAGATTTCAGAGTGATATCTTTAGAAAGCATTAGAGTGCATATTATTTGATGCGAGTGTACTTTACGTGTTAAAGATAAGTGACTTTTGAAAAACACAGGTTTCTTAAAGTTTGATATTCTGTTAGTGGACTGATGGACCAAACTCTCGTTGAGTGATTACTGATTATTTGCTGCAATGTTAATTGCATTCGGATTAATTTATTGCATTGCATCTTTAAACTCAGTCTTATATTCTAGTATTAATTGTTTTCTGAATTTGGCTACAGGGAACAAGATCTGCTCTGTATTCCAATGACCGGGAATCTATTACTGTCACTGTAGAAGAGGTGACACCAAGGTCAGTTGGGGCTCTAGTAGCACTGTATGAACGAGCAGTAGGGATTTATGCCTCACTAATCAATATCAATGCCTATCACCAACCAGGTAAATTATCCAGCTTGGCTTTTCACGCAATGCTGCCTTTACTTTTGGTGTTTTATCCACCTGTACTGCATTCATAATTTATTGCAATTATAAATTTCTCATGCATAACTACAGGGGTGGAAGCTGGCAAAAAAGCTGCTGGAGAAATTTTAGCACTTCAAAAGCGCGTTCTTGCTGTACTAAATCAAGCAAGGTATAATACTCTGTTTCGGCTTTTTATCTTTGAGCTTTACTTGAGGTGAAGTGTATCTGTAATTTTCTTCGCAAGCTATCAATTTATACGCTCTTGTATCTTGTGGGATCGGGATATTTTTCATTAGTATCAATGATTGAATGGCATAAACACTTAGTGCCGTCACCTTTTTCATATTTTCAGCTGCAAGCAGCCCGTTGAACCACTAACTCTTGAAGAAATAGCAGACCGGTGCCATGCTCCTGAAGAAGTAAGTACAATTAGCACAGTTTAATTATACTGGACATTCTTCACTGTTCTGTATCACAGATTAACCATTTATATTACACAGATTGAAATGATTTATAAGATCATTGCCCACATGGCTGCAAACGATAGAGCCCTAATTGCAGAAGGTAGTTGTGGTTCACCCCGAAGCATTAAGGTTTTCTTAGGGGAGTGCAATGTCGATGAATTGTATGCATGAAAGAAAATCGAACAGCCAGCCGATGGATCCTAAAAGTTCTTCACATTGCCGGGCTTTCGCTCCAGTGAGAGTGAGGAGATTTTTTCCTGTAATTTCCACCAATAATTTTGATAGATCTGGTGGCCATGTATGCTCTCGAGGAATAAGACCGCCTTTAACATCTATATGTTGTAATTTGCAAATCTTTGGTAATTTAAGTATGTTTCGGCCATGGTTTTTTTACCCAAAGTTGATGTTTTCATAGACGAGATAACCGTGTGACGAAGTATTTTGTTTCTAAAGAAACAGGCATCTTGCTTTCAATTTGAGTTCTTGTGCAATGCCTATATGGTTCTTTGATACAAGACATGTATTGTGTGTCATATAGAGCAACAAATACGCTCACTTGTAGCCCTTATGAATGGCACAAGATTCAAATAATTGAAAAGAGTTGCAAGAAGCCAAGAATAAGAAGCATTAGAGTTTCTGCAGTTTGGAAATTCAGCAGCGGATTGCAGGAAGCGTAAAAATGTGACCAACATAGAGAAGTTTGCCAGATGAGCTGAACATGTCACAATTTTTTGTTGTCAATTTAATCTGTAGGTTACGTCTACCATGTGTGTTTTCACTTTTCACCAAACCTCTCCACAACTACATGTTCCATCCTTAAAATGATGATACCTGCTTGTATCACGAACAGTTATTTCTCTCTTCGTGATGACTGTGATGTACTTCAAAGCCGCGTGACAATCACTACAAACTCTCAAATTCTTAGTGATGACTATTGGCTTGTTGGCTTTGAGGCTAATAATTCCATATGCAACAGCAATCTTCTCACTGTGATGGAGAAGAATTCCTTCCTTCTCTTCCTTGTCGACGACATCTTGGTACACGAAACTAGACTCCGTGCTATAACCCAGCTTCTCCATTTCCATGGCAAGTTTCTTGAGTTTATTCTGTCATACTCTGGATGAGACCTATCCCCCCAACAAAGGCATGAACTTCCCCATTCAGTTCTAGCCAACTACATCCTGGTGTCTTTTTTAAACTCTAAATCCTTCTGCTTGATTCTCAGCATTGCAGCAGCATCCCATCTTTGACTATAATATTGATAATGCAGATATAATAATTTGCATTGCATTTAGATAATAAAATGTTATGAATCTTTCTTAGCATTGTTAATCAAATGAGTTTTATAATAATATAAATTATTTTTATATTAATGATATATTGATATAAGTAACATTTTGATAGATAATATTGTGGTTTTTATTAATATGATGGAGGTCTAATTCAGTATTTTGATAAGTTATATTAGTAATTTTAAACACGTACTCGTAAATAATTATGTAATAAATAAATAAAAAGATAAAATTTATTTACCAAGATCATCTAAGTTCCATGATGCTATGGACTTTTTCATTTACAATGATAAAAATATGACAAAGTTTTAGAAAATGTAAGATTTTTCTAAAAGATTGAAAAATTAGGCTTTTTTGCGGTTTTTGGATTTTAGCGGTATGACCGTCCGAGTTTCTTAAAAAACCGCCGAAACACATTTTTCATTATACTTTTAATAGATTATGTTATGATTTTAAGTTTTAGCATTGGAAGTTCAGTTACGTTTTAACATGTTTTATTAACTTTTTAAAAGATAATATGATGGTTTTAATGCATCGATAATAATAGTTTTAACCTCTTTTATTAACGTTTAAATAAATTGTGTGATGGTTCTAACTTCTAAGGAACTACATGATATTTTTATTACGATTTGTTATAATTTTTTGTGGGGAAAAATCCGAAAAAGGTACCCTAAGTTGTGACATTTCTGAAAAATGTACATTTGATTGTTACCGTCCAATTTTAGTACCTTAAGTTTATATTGTGTCCAATTTAGGTACCTCGTGACACATGGCAGCTTAATTACGTGACATGTGTCACATTGAAATTTTAAAATTTTAATGGGTGAAATTGCAAATAAAATAATTTTAATAATTTTCAATTTGACCACATATTTTTTAATTATTATAAATCAACCCTATTTTGTAAAATCAACATAAAATAAGGTTAAAAGAAAAAAGAAAGAGGTGGGAAATTAATTTGAAAATTAATTTTAAATTACAAAAAAAATATAAAAATCTAAAAAATTATCAGTTATAATTTTAAATTTAATTTTATATATGAAAAATAAAAAAATAAAATTACAAAAGCGAAGACACGTATCACTCTCTTGTAATTTATGGGTATAAATTGTTTAATATAATTCTAAAATATTTTTAAAAATATAAAAACAATCACATTTTATTACATATAAAATAAATAAACAAATTCAAAAGTTCAAAAACGCGATTTGCTTAAATAAAATTTTCAATTGGGTTTTTGAATTTTGTGATTGATTTTATTTTTTAATTTTTTATAGATTATTTTCAATAGAGATATATTTTTATATGGGTAATTTAGTAATATTGTTAAAACTTAGGATCAATGTGCAATTAATAAAGACGATCGTATTTACGTTTAAGTCCATAGTATTTTTGTATTTTTCAATGTTATACGTGTCACGTAATTAAGCTGCCACGTGGCACGAGGTATCTAAATTGGACACAATGTTAACTTAAGGTATTAACCTTTTTCAAAAATGTCACAACTTAGGGTACCTTTTTCGGATTTTTCCCGTTTTTAGTGACACACTAATACCATAAAATAGATCTAAAAGTGCAGAAAAACCATTAAAACAACAATAAACAAGCTTAAATAAGCTACTCAGTCATCTAAATATTTTAAAACATCTATTCTCATAAAATACAAAATTACAATAAATGTTCATTCGGTGAACTTCAACTATCTATATTTTATTGCATGTGTTGGTGCTTCAAAACTGCAGTGGCAACTTTGAGATACATATCATCCAACTTGATGTCATCATCAAATCTGCATAAAACATTCAATAACTGGATTAAAACCATAACAACTCTCATTATAACTATCACATCCGTGTTTCTTAAAATAAAAATGAAATGTGCAAAACATGCTAAAAAACATTAACATTGATGCGTAAAACCATAACATTACGTTATATAGCTATAACAAAGCATGAACATGTAACACAAGTTATAAACAGTAACATTAATATATAAAACCATAACCACACCTCTTAAAACTATAACAAAACATTTGAAAAAAATGAAATCATAAATGTTTCGTTGAAGCTAAAATCCTAACATTAATACTTAAAATTACAACAATATGTCGTATAACTATAATATATGAGTTAAAAATAATAACATGCAACTACCCAACATAAGATAAATATTGTACATTAATGCTTACAACATAATAATGTATCTTAAAACTACAAAAACAACTTTTAAGACTATAACAATGCACAAAACATGCAACACAATAATAATAATAATGCTTAAACCACAATAGTAAATCTTAAAACTATAACACTACTTCTCAAAACTATAAAACAACATTTACAAAAAATTGAATCATGAGTATTTTACCAGACTAAAAACACCAATGATACTTCTTAAACCTACAATAATAGGTTTTGAAACTATAAAATTTATGCTAAAGTAGTAACATGCGGAAATATTTACCACAAGTTAAAACCATAACAATTATGCTTAAAGTTATATCACCAGCTCTTAAACCCATAACAAAACACCAAATTGCGAAAATCAATTTTCACTGTACGGATTTCAAATCTGAAAGCAGATTTCATATCTAAAATCAGATCTGAAAATTTCAAATTGTAAAATCAGCGAAAAATAAAAAATAAAAGGTAAAATTTCACTTCTAAATGAGATTTAATGAAAAAAAAACGAGGTGAATTTGTTGATTTGAACATTTTAGCAACTAGATTTAAAAATTCGACGAAATTGAGAGAGAGAGATTTTCCGGTGAAATCGTGTTGGAGCACCATAATTTCTGGTGAAAATGGATCCGGCGGTGGTTCCGGTGAAGGGAGAGGGCGGTGGCGACGGCGAAGGGAGGGAGAGGAATAGAGAAAGAGGGAGAGAGATTGATGATTCTCTCTCTAGGGTTTTTATAGAGAGGGAAAGATTTGTTGTGTTTGTAAATTTTGTGTGAAATGTGTGTTATTTAGATATTTATATAAAAGCTTATAACCAGCTTGTAGTGTTTCTGATCGGTTTTTTATTGTAGAAACCGAATTTTCTTATAAATTAAAAAAAAATCTTCCTTTTTACTATACTTACTCTAAAAATATAGAGTTAGAGTGTGATAATATAAACGTTTCTTCTAAATTTAGTACGTTGGTATGTTTGAGAAGAATTTGATTTGTAAGCACTAAGTCAAGAATAGCTGGGTTGAGTAATTTGTAGAAAATTTAGTAACTACTTATTTTAGGACTAATAACTAAATTAATATTTTTAATTAGTAGTATCAGTATAGAACTCTATATATATATATA